>VXCM01004932.1:0-139990 GCA_014773175.1 Lucifuga dentata
AACAACAGCAATTTAACTCACTTTACTGCGGCTTCTTAGTTAAGCCCTAGTAACACGGGTTACACTAGCATTCAATGCTAGCACTGTGGTTGCATCTCACAACGAGCCAATTCATGCAGCCAATACACATTCATGGGATAAAATCTGCCCATAAGTTGAAAAAGTCACTCTGCCTTGTCGTCTAAACTTGTTAAGAAAGTTAATTTGAATCATGGATGCAGCTTCCTGTAAATGGGTACCTGCACCTCAAATGCAGACGGACGACAGCCCATGCAAAAATGTTATTTTCTATTTTCAAATTAGATGAAGCTTATTCATGGACCAAAGAAACACACATGCTATAATAGAGTCCTATCCTAATATATGTATAGCTAATATAGAGCTGCCTGCTAAGATTTGATCACGAATAATCCTGATAATTTGAAAGCTTTTTAAACCAAGGTGAAAAAATCCTGATATTGGATGTTATTATTGACATAACGGGTCTCAATTCAGAGATCTCATTTCAATACAAGGTGTAAATGGGCCTAGAGAACATTAACAACATTCATCAGTGGGTGTTTTTTTTTTTTTTTAAATTGGTGTTAATGGGCCTATTTCAGCTGGTAAAAGCAACTGACAGCTTGTTATTAATTTAGATTATGATTAAAATTGCAGCTCTTCTCATTGGAAAATTTTACTATTCAAAATTGGGATTTTATTATAAAAATATATTTGTTCAGTTCAACTTCTTTCAGAATTAAGTAAGGTGCTGTAAATTACACATGATTATATGTAATATATATGTAAAGTGCAAGCCCATTTAAAAAAAAAAAAGTTAAATAGGTTTAGTTTAGATCCTGGTTAAATTAGCAAAAACTTTTATTGAAAATTAATTAATTCTCTCATAAAACAAAGCATGTATGATCTTTTTCATTTGAGCTGGTCTACACACCATCTACCATCCACACACACCCTTCCCTTACACTTTTCTCACATAATCTCTCTCTCTCTCTCTCACACACACACACACACACACACACACACACACACACACACACACACACTTACACTCACTACACACACAAGGACATTCATCTGAAGCTGCATTTGCACTATGTACAGCACTATTTTGCACATGTGTACTGATGCTAATGTACATACATTCTCCTGCTGGCTTGGTTATAAATAGACTGCATTCTTATGCATTTCTGATTCTCAATTTTGTTCTTCTTGCCTTATCCTTATTTTTTTTTTATTTTGTTTTATTTTATCATATATGCTTATACTCAAGAAGCACAGTTGGGAGACCTACCAGAAAAAGCATTTCACTGTTGTTATACTTGTATGGCTGCAAAGGAATAAAACTTTGAAACTTGGTTCGGCTCTCAACTGGCTTTCACTCTTTCCCACGTCACATTAACAGGACCTCCTGCTGTTCCTCAAGTTTTCCCCTGAACTACAGGATGTCAGCTGTATTTGGATAGGAAATATTGAACATCTTTATCAGCTGTGCTTTGAAACCGTCACAGCATGAACTCACACCACCGGAAAAACCATCCAACCATTACAAACCACTTATCGGAAAGGCTGAATTGGACCAACGTTCGACTTAATTATCTCATCGTGTGTCGATGGTCTAAAAAAAAAAATCTTCTCAGGCACTTTGTCACCTTTTTGCAATTAAATCACGATGTACTTTACATAAATAAATTGGTGTGTGATGGCATATTATGGAATGTAATGACATTTTGAGTCTGAGCTACACGTGCTGAATGCATAGACAGAAAATCCTTCCAGTCTATTTAGCAGTAATGATCGTGTGCGGTTCAGATTACTGTGCAGCGGATCAGTAGCAGGACTGAAAATAATTACTGCACTGACAATAGAGAAAAGCTCTGTGAGGAATATGGTCAGACTATTATTATTATTATTTATTTATTTATTTTTTTGTAAATAAGATATTGAATTGTGATAGTTGATGATTTCAAATATGAAAAATCAAGGTCTGAAAGGTCTGAAAAATCCAAGGTAACTCTACATCATCACGCTAAATTAGCACTGTTACAATTCAAGCTCATTCATAAAACTTCCATTAGTCAGTGTGTCACTGTTCCGTGATTGACATGTCATTGGAAGTTGTCACAGGTAAAAGCCAATGAAGATCTGCGTGTTAATAAGCTGCTTCATATCTAAGGCCCTTTTCACATGCTAAGCGTTGAGCGTTGCCGCTGAGCTCAGCATCCAGCGCTCTGCTTGTTCGTGTTGATGAGCGGAGTCTGAGCAGCGCCTCTCTACCAAGTGCTGACAGGAAGTGCTCGGTGCTAATGACATGTTGAGGTTACCATGGGCGATCTTTCCACTTTGTGGTCCAAATCGGGTTTCCATGTCAAATCAGGTAGCGACATGAACATCACAACAAAGAAGGCTCTGGCTGTTCTTTTCATTTGGAGAAGAAAACTAAAAAACGGAGAATGTGGATGCATGAAACCTTGTTGAGTTGCAGTTTTAAACTGCAACTTAAACTGCTCTACACAGTTATGAGCTTCTCCTCCATTGCTGTGGCACTTCTGCTTACGTGATGTGCAGCTGTTCTCTGATAGGTTGCACGTTGGAAAGATCAGCATTGGAAAGGTCAAAGTTGAATTTAGCTGAACTTTGAGCGCTGCGTCAAAATGGAGAATCCAAGAGCAGTGAGGTGATCAAGGTGGTGTGATGCGACTTTAGGAGTCACCGCTCAGCTCCCAATACACAATAATGGAATACCGGGTCAGCACAACACTCAACTTTTATCATGAAAACTGGCCAAAACCGGCCACGCTTCATAATGCTTCATATCTGGTGTAAAAGCAAAATTAACAAACTTGGCAAAGGAAACCTAAAATATTGTTTTTAGAGAGACTGACATGAGCTTAAGAGAGATAAGAGATCCACACACTGGAAGTCCTGGTGCACAGGAGGTGGATGTGATGTGTGTGTGTGTGTGTGTGTGTGTGTGTGTGAGAGAGAGAGAGAGAGAGAGAGATGCAGAGTGCAGCTGATGAAGCTTGACGAAGAGCTGCAGAACCACAAGAAAGTGCGCAAGATCAGGTCAAAACTGGACATTTCAGTACACTAGGTGTGTTTCCATCCAACTATTTTTATGTGAATAATGAATACGCGCATTAGAAAGCCTGGATGGAAACACCGTTATTTCACATTAACTCCAAAATGCGCATTAAAAAATTATGCGCTTAGCAGAGGTGGATCAACTGATTATTCGCATAAGACGAAATGCGAATAAAGTGGATGGAAACAGGNCTTAGCAGAGGTGGATCAACTGATTATTCGCATAAGACGAAATGCGAATAAAGTGGATGGAAACAGGTTATTTGCATTAAGATGAGGTCGCGACGTGTGCTGCCGGGTGAGCATGCACACACACAGATACACATACACACACATATACATGCACACACGCACACAGACACACCTCAGAAGAGCAGGTAGTCGTTAGCAAGTGCCTTCAGAACGATGGATCCGTTACTCGTTATATATTTGTGAAAAATGTATAAATTTTTCACAAATAACTTGACACACCGCGTAAACAATTGTTCTACCCACACTGAAAGTTTCACCCACCACATGGTACTTGGTACACTTAACGAGTTTGTAGAGCGCCAACACGCTATCGTTAGCGTCACTAGCTTGTTGGCTGCATTTATAAGGCGTGTATAACTGCTTACGGGCTGTAATAAGTATTCTTCTACACCAAGGGTTTCATTTAAACTCTGCATGCTGTGTGTTTTGCTGTGGACATGAAATCACCTCTGAGATAATTCATAACGTAGTTGATGGAAACGCGCATCAATTTGCATTTCCTTTAATCGAATAACCAGAAATGTGCATTAAAAATGCAAATAAGGTGGACAGAAACGCAGAACAACATTCACTAACAGCTGAGGCAAATACAGTTTAAAAAATTACTCATATTTCATACCCCTGAAATGTACCACCAGACTCAAACAGGACTTCATTTGCTTCCTTGAAATAACAAAATAGTGTAATAAAGCTGCCACTAACTGAAGTTTATTCGTGAGGGAAATGGCTGCATTACGATTTCCCTTATTGACACTATTTTCATGAATTCTTCCTATATTTGATTGATGGCATCTTTAATATGCTTCCACTACTTCTTATTAATTATTATCAAGTTACTAAAATGACAAGAGTGCATAAAGTCAGACAGATAGAAAGAATGGAGCAAAACCCAATAATAGACGAATAGACACACAGGAAGGAAAACTGTCAGAACAACAAAAAACACATAAACATAGATAAACAGACACAAACCACATCATTGTTCTAGCCTTCTTCACACTCCATGAGGCTTTCTTTCCCCTGACACTTCCTTTTCTTTCTCTCTCTTTCTCTCTCTCTCTGCCACTTTCTTCTTTATCTGCCTATCACCCACCCACAACATACACACCTCCCTCTCTGCACTTCTCCCTCTGAGAGAAGAGCAGGGACTAAACACACAAAACAGCATCTCTCTCTCTCTCTCTCTCTCTCTCACACACACACACACACACACACACACAGTAAATAAACATGCACCAAATGCTATAAAATCATGACGGCAAAACAAGGACAGAGAGAGGAACTGAATCTTAGCAGGAAACTAAAATGTTAAGAATGTTTGAGAGCATCAATGGGACGCATCACCTCCCCTGCTGCACTGTAACCTGCACACTGCTCCAGCATGCTTGAGGGCACACACACACACATACACACACACATGGTAGTACTGGTACTGGGCTGGAAACCCCTATTTTCTCTCACACGTTTTTTTTTTCTTTCCCTTGTCATCTCTTTCCATTTCAGATATTCCCTCAGCCCATCCCCCCACCCTCCCACCATTCAGCACCCACTGACACCCCTGAGCACCCTTCCTAACACACTCAGTCAGCCACCCATCTTCATACCATCAACCCAGATAAGTGTGAGTGAAGACTATTGTTTAGAGTGGTGGCCTGTGTAATTTCACCATTAGTCTCAATAAAAGACTACTAGCCTTCAGGCGTCAGGACGGATGTGCGCGTGTATGGACATACGAACATCTAAGACAAAGTAATGAGATGCCCCTGCCCCCACCCTGAGGGCTGAAGGAAAAAAGGATGAAAAGAAAATGAGGGAGGGAAGGGAAGGGATGGAAGGGAAGAAAGACAACATGGAGGAATCGTATGTAAAGTAAGGGTGGATGTGCAACTCGAAGAGGAAGGAATGAGGCAAAATATGACACGGAGCATCTTAATGCCATTATGCATGCACGCTTGTGCCAGGATATGCTCTTGTGCACACACACATACATACACACAGACACACACCCCACTCAGAATAGCTGCAAGGCATCTGGCATCTTAGTGATTTAGGATTGTGTATCTTCCATTCTCTCTTTCCTCATTTCTCCAACCGCTGCACCGTGTGGCCTTAATCTCTTATACACCCGTGTACTTATAACCCCCTCCTCACACAAGCATAAACACATACAACTTTTCCCTCTGGCTAAGTAGTGTGTAGATGCCATGGGAAATTCAGATGGATTGTGTGCGGCTGAAACACACAAACACAGAAATAATCAGGCAGGTGGTGGTAAACAGGGATAGACAGAGCTTATGTGACCTTCGGGGAATTTAGACGGTCCTTGGTTGTACTGTAGCTTCCGCAAGCCCAGGGATTTGATTTAATAAAGGGACTTGTGAGCAGGGAGTAGGAGCTAGGCAGGAGGAAAGGAGGGAAGGAGTGGAAAAGGAGGAGGTGAGAAAAGATGCAGAGAAAGGAGGACGAATGAGGATGATATGATGAACTGATGATCAGGATGACGGTAGAACTTATTTTGACGACTAATGAAGATAATCTGACAGTAAGGACAATGATGGTTGTCATGACGATCATATGCTGATTATGATAATTAGAATAATGATAATGATGATGAAGGTAATGATGATGAAGATAACAATGGCAGTTATAGTGATTATATGATGAATAGTTTAGTTTGATGAAATTATGATAATAAATACCTCCACCAGGGCCAAGCAAGCCGACACAAAATCTGTCTTGCTCTAATAATAATATACTGGCCTAAAGAGAAAGAAACAGTAACAATAAACATCATATTTTACTGGATCTATCTCTGCTATTAAAGATAAATCTATGCATGTTTCTGCACTATTTGTTATGTTGTTATATATTTTAATCTGCCAGAGTTGGGTCCTTATGTGGATCCAGACAAAACTGCACCTATTGATAAGCAATCATTGAATAAATATTTCTGATTTTTTTTTTTCATTAAGATTTGGGTGTTACTTTTGAAGAAATTGAGTTGAAATTGAATTGAGAAAATCGGCCCCATCTCGCATTTTAAGACATTATTTATAAATTGCTGTGTCTGCCCCTGAATCCAGATCTGCACCAAATTTTAATGGATTCTTTCCTGGGCCATGTCCCACCCTTCCACCAACTCTCATCAAAATTTGTTTATATATTTTTGAGTAATGTCATCTCAAAAAAAAAAAAAAAAAAAAAAATGTAAGTTAAAACATGACCTCTTGGCAAAAGTAATAATGAAAATAAAGACAGCAGCAAAGATGTTGTTACTGTAGACATCCTGGATTTTAAAGGACCATACCACCCATTTTGCATGTTTGAGCCTAATACATTCAGTTTTCATACATGTTACGTTACTGACAATCATTTCCCAAAGGATAAAACCGTATTTCAGTTTTCCTGATATTTTGCAAAATCTCTTACGCTTTCAAAATCAAATATGCAAGCGATACACCCACCTTAAAAATCCATGTTTCGCCTGCTAATAGTTACACAGCCTTATGAAGTCANCAAGCGATACACCCACCTTAAAAATCCATGTTTCGCCTGCTAATAGTTACACAGCCTTATGAAGTCGCAGTTGTTTAAATTTTTCGATAAATGCAGGTCTTCTTTTGGGACTATATTCCCCGGTGGAGGCATACATTCACTCCACGCTTTTTATTGAGCTTAAACACTAAAATTACATAACTTCTAAAAAAACCTGAATACACGTCTTGTTGGTGATGATGGATTACCTATCCCAAGAACGTTTACAGTATCAACAAGTTGATTTTAATAGCAGAATGAACTGAAACCAATGGAGGTCTGGAAGGTAGGAAAAACATTTTTAATTCACCGTTCCAGTAGTATGCTTTGGGAAATGACTGACAGTATCATTATGTGAATGAAAATTGAATATATTAGGCTCAAACATGCAATGTGGGTGGTATGGTCCTTTAATATCCAGCCCTATGCTTAATACAATACAGAATTGTGACATTTAGCATATGCTTGAAATGAGAATTTCTGCTTATATTTTATCATTTTCCTCCATCCATCCATCCATTCATCCATTATCCTCCACTTATCCGGGTCCAGGTCGCGGTGGCAGCAGACTAAGCAGATCAGCCCACACTTCCATGTCCTGGCCAGGCCCTCTAATCCTCCTGGGGGACTCCGAGGCGTTCCCATGCCAGCCGGGAGATGTAATCCCTCCAGCGTGTCCTGGGTCTTCCCCGGGGCCTCTTCCCAGTTGGATGTGCCTGGAAGACCTCCCTAGGGAGGCGACCAGGGGGCATCCTTATTAGGTGTCCGAACCACCTCAACTGACTCCTTTCAATGCAGAGGAGCAGCGGCTCTACTCCGAGTCCCTCCTGGATGTCCGAGCTTCTCACCCTGTCCCTGAGAGTCAGCCCAGACACCCTATGGAGGAACCTCATTTCCGCCGCTTGTATCCACGATCTTGTCCTTTCGGTCACTACCCAAATCTCATGACCATAGGTGAGGATAGGAACGTGGATTGATCAGTAAATTGAGAGCCTCGCCTTCTAGCTCAGCTCCCTCTTCACCATGACGGTCTGGTACAGCATCCGTAGGACCTTGGAAGCCGCACCAATCCGTCTGTCAATCTCACGCTCCATCCTACCATCACTCGTGAACAAGAACCCGAGATACTTAAACTCCTCCGTCTGGGGTAGTGACTCCCCTCTAACCTGGAGGGAACTCATCCCAGTCGCTTCACACTCGGCCTCAAACCTGCTCAGTGCACATCGAAGGTCACTGTCTGATGAAGCCAGCAGAACCACATCATCTGCAAAAAGTAGAGATGTATTCTGAGGTCACCAAACTGGACACCCTCCAATCCCTGACTGCGCCTTCAAATCCTGTCCATGAAAATCACAAACAGGATTGGTGACAAGGGGCAGCCCTGGCGGAGTCCAACGCCAACCGAAAACAGGTCTGATTTAGTGCCGAGGATGCGGACACAGCTCTGGCTTTGGTTGTACAGGGACTGGATAGCCCATTTTCCTACAGTCAACAAATCACATAAAAAGACTTTACCAGCAACATTCAATACATTACGAGTTTCCCTTCCCTTTCTGCTGCCTTCAGTCAAATTCCATTAGTTTCTATTATAGACAAGTCTCCCAAAGTACAGCACACTTTTTTATTTCCTTAAAAAGAAACGGAAAGTAAAAAAACAAAACAAAACAAAAAAACACAAAACCAGGCTATTATGCATTGTTGTTGAAAATGGTGCAAACTGCAGTGTGTGTTTGGAGGTATTTTCAGCTGTGCAGCAACTCACATCTGATGCAGGAGAGAGAACATTTGCAGAGGAAGACGTGAGTTTGGTTTTCAGCTTTACAGTGTGGCTCTGCGACGTTTTTAATAGTTTTTGGAAGAAAGGGGAAAGAGAAGCTACAACAGGCTTTGGTTCCACAGAACTTGTTTGTTGAATCAAGTCGTCGTCGATTTTGATCTTTTCACAGGATTTTTGTTGACAGTAAGAAAAAAGACAAAATAAACT
Organism: Lucifuga dentata; assembly: GCA_014773175.1. Lineage (NCBI taxonomy): Eukaryota > Metazoa > Chordata > Actinopteri > Ophidiiformes > Bythitidae > Lucifuga > Lucifuga dentata. Next base: position 8,858 of record VXCM01004932.1, read on the forward strand.
CCAGCTTTTTCCTTTAATGGTTGACAGAGATGGAGGTTTTCAGGACAGTGTCAGAGGGAAACTCACACAGAACCTTATTTGTTCTTCTTTCCCAGCTGAGAGACAGACTTATCATCAGCCTGTGGGCTCATGGGCAACAACAAGCTGTACTCTGATTAATGAACAAATAAATGAATAAATGAACAATCTTGAACAGACTTGAACACTCAATGCCAAGGTGCACTGAAGCTGTTCTGGCGGCTCATGGCAGACCCAACATCTTACTACTCCATTTTATGCTGGTTGTTCCTTTAATTTGGCAACCAACTGTAGATTTAAAAGCCGCCCAGAGTCTTATCAGCATATTATTTTTAATGCCATTCATGTGTGTGGGGAGTCGGCTGGCTCAGAAAAACTCTAATGCACATTCTCTGTCAGCCAAGAATGCGGAAGCCTGATAAACTCCTTCAGCATATGTGCTGGGTGAGCAACTTTCGTTGGAATGAGTGTGGCGCCGTCTTTGACTGTACTGCAGCTCTCTTAATGCATCCATGGTGTGAATAGTTGGTGTAGATCTCAATGGGATCACAAACTATTTACATGTCAAGACAGAATGCAGACCAGGCATAATACTTTGAGCTAAAAATTTTTTGCTATGCTGTGATAACGCTTGTGTCAACTTTTCCAACTCTCTGACAGAAATCTCCCTCTCTCCCTTCTCTCTCTCTCTCTCTCTCTCTATCTCTACCATTTAAAGGTAATTATATTTCCAGTATTCCAGCCATTTTTTTGTGGAGATTTGCTGGATTAAAGCTTTAGTTTATTCAGGAATTACAGCGTGTTGGGTAATGAATTATGTTTCCGAAAACGCGCACACTGCTTGGTCAGTGTTTCTGATAAGCAGTCACACCATTAAAGTAAATGAGTTGAACTGAGAGAACGGAGGAAAGATACATTTGAATAAAATGTGCCTGCTGCTGTTGTGCTGCTCGTGCAGATGAGGACACACGAGGACTGTGTTTGTGCTTTTGTTATCTTTCACAGTGTGTCAATACAATGAGTCCACTAATAGATAACAAATGCAGCCGAAATGCATGCTGACTGAAACCTTTTTCTATGACGGCAACAGTTTACAGCAGCGATTCTTCAATTGTAGTGGTACTTGAAAGACTCCAGGTGGTACACCAGAAATTCAGAGAGAATCAAACAAACTCAAAGCTAAGAAAATGTCATTATTCTGGCAAGTGAAACACTAAAACTATGACTCACGCACGCATGCGCACACACACACACACACACACACACACACTTGTCTATGTGCACTATGTTAAATGTAGCACTTCCTGTCTATGTGCACTATGTTAAATGTAGCACTTCCTGTCTACGTGCACTATGTTAAATGTAGCACTTCTTGTCTACGTGCACAATGTTAAATGTAGCACTTGTAGCACTTCCTGTCTACGTACACTATGTTAAATGTAGCACTTCCTGTCCACGTGCACTATGTTAAATGAAGCAGCAGGAGCTCCTTGAGAAACAGCATTTCATCCCACCTGTGTACTTGTATATGAATGATTTGACAATAAAGCTCTGATTGATTGACTGACTGATTGATTGATTGACTGGTTGATTGATTGATTGATTGATCTGACCTGCTGTGAGTAAGAGAAGTTGTTGGGCTTAAATATATATATATATATATATATATATATATATTCCGAAATGAAACAAAATTTACTGTTCACCTTATTAAGTGCTAGCCAAACGCTGATACTGTTTGCTACTTGCATGAGAAAACCTTCTCCGTTCTCACTGTAATCAAGATGAGTACCACAGCAGAACGGATGCTGAACCAGATATTTGTTTGCAGCTCAGTGAATTTTGAAGCTCCTCATATTTCAAGGATTTGCTCAGCCGAACAGGCACATCCTTCTAACTGAAATGATAAGTGCCTCATATACTCATTGTCTACTGTGTGCAATCTCGTGTCGGTATGTAAAGGTAGAAATGGAAGCTTGTTGTTGTTGCCTGAGGACTTTTCACAACTGTTACACAATTGTATAATTTTTGTGTTTTTTAATTGAGCACAAAAACACCCACAGAAGCTCTTTTCCTCACAGAGTAAATAAGCTCTACTGCACTGTGAAGGCTCAGCCATACACTTTCCTTATCTTTTACCCTTTCCTCCAATCTGGTGTCTTGCTGTTGCTCTCTCCTTCTAAACATCCCATCCTCAGGAAACCACCGTGTATTCAGCTCTTGGCTCCACCTGTCTCTGCTCAGCACTCATTGGTTTTTGTCCCGTTTCCAAATGGTGTATTTTTATCATTACTGGGTCTCTGTTGCCATTTTGCAGGCAATTTCCCTTCTGATGCCATGCACTGGAGAGGATTGCAAATTGTGCAGCGATTCAGTCAGAGGAAATCTAATGACTACTCTGTGCCAAGTCATGGGCTATGGTACAAAATCCTGCAACTGAAATGAACAGTGCTCGTTTTCTAATTACTTGTGTGGACACATGGTACAACTCCAAAATTTTCAGAAAAAAGAAATGTATTCTAAGCAGCATTTCTTAAAGAAGTATGTTTGCTCTAGTGTGTTCTGCTTTCTGTGTGGTTAAATGAGTACAGCAAAACAACAACATTGGAGACTCTGAATATGCAAGGATTATTAAAAAATACCTCAAATTTACATACCGTAGAAAGACAATTACAAAACAGCCACTTTGCACCATTAAAAATCATCATTTCCCTTCTTGTCCATGTCCTTGTCCGTCTCCCATTCAAAAAGAGGAGATATACCATCATTGCATTCAGATTAACATATGCAATATTTCAAGAAAGAGATAATCCTATTTTATAATCCATGCAATGAACATCCGAATATGCAAATAAGCAAGCCAATGCAATGCAGTATTTTTATGGTAATATTTAGCAAGCTCAAGCTGATGTAGTCATTTAAGTCCAATATTTAAGTCAAATTAAGAAGTTAGCAGAAATGGTCACTGGTTTGGTTTTTAGCAATACCAAAGGGAAAAGTTTGGTTTAAACTGATTTTCTCCTGGATTTTATCTCCCTCCGACTGCTACAGTTGTATTCCCTGCTGTGCTCAGACTCTATTCACCATGGGCAACAGAGAAAATTAGTATCTAGTGTCAAACACAGCTCAAACAAAAGCTTCTGGGAATAGAAAAAAAGGAGAAAAAATAGGTAAAGAAAAAAAATACAACAGAGCAGCTAATTATATATTCCTCAAAGTAAGTAAAAGTTACTGCACTTGATGTTTTTTAATGTGATTTATCAGCCGAAACGCTTACGTGCTGACTGGAAAACCAAAACAATTAGCTATTGGTGGTAAACGCAGCTAAAAGCCGAGTTAATGACTTTTCTCTCAAGTGCAGCAATCTGTATCTCCTGTCTGACTAAACAAAGACACTTGTAACCAAATTCAAGTTCAGTCCAGAGAATAATTGACCTGACTAATTAGTTGCTTCAAAAAAAATAAAAAATAAAAATAAAAAAAATAAAAGAATGAAATGTAGTCATTTCATCATTTCAATAAAAGGTTAAAAACAAGATTTGAAGAACATATTACACAAAGCACAGGGTCAATGTGTACGTCAGCATCAGAGCAGGATGAAATCAAATGTACAGCAGCTTTGCAAAGTTAAAATGCATGGAATGACTCATGACTTATTTACAGGACAACATGTGTCTGGTACTTTGTCCTCATATTTTATACCAGCTTTTTATTCTGCCTGAGCATGCTGAGACCAAAACATGACTAAAGACAGCTTTCAGTTTTGGTTCATTTTCTTCTTATTTTGTTATTCTTCTGTTCCTTAGACATACTGGGATTAATTATGATTTATATCTATATCTATATATATATATATAGATATATCTATATCTATGTATATATAATTATTTTTTAAATTTTATATATATAATTTAAAAAAAATAATACATATTTTTTATTTATTTTTAATAAATAAAAATTATTTTTATTGTTTGAAATTCTATTCTCACATTAAACATCGATATTAATATCATGAAATACCACCAACTCTACCTCACTTGGTTATAATTTGTGTAATTGTGATACGAAAGGTTGTTGTTGTTGTAGAAGTCATTGTAAAAACTGTTGTTTTAACAGATGGTTCATATTTAAATTACTTTCAATTATTGCATCATAAATATGTTTTTGTAAAGACAAAATCACAACGTAAAAGTGGTCATCTTACTATTCTGTTCCTTTAATATGTGCAGCACATCCAGCAGTACTCTCCAAATTACATCTGCGCAAATACAGAATGATTCATTCACTTGCAGAGCCCCCTTGAAGTGTGTGTGTGCATATTTTTGCGAGTGTTGCACCCACATCCACATCTGTTATCTTGTCAACTTATGACACCAGGGTTCTGTGTCTCACACACACAAAACACGCACACCATCAGACAATAATAACAAGTTGCATATCTGCACTCTGATCATGTCCCCGCCAGGCAGGCGTACAATCAAACTTTAACGAGACTGATCCATCACACATCCACTGATGCACACACACAGCCAATAGATAATCTACCTCCATAACTCACCAACCAGCTTGTGCTTTAGTAGATATAGCATGAGCTGAGCACATAAAGCTGCACGTGTTTGTTTCTTTTAGATCTACTATATAAGAAGAGAGAAAAAGGTGCTAAAGGGTTAAAAAAAAATAATCAAAAGGTTAAGAAATGAAACTGATATGACTGCTGCTGCTCCTGTAGATCAGGGCTACTCAAATACAAATCTTAAAGGTCCACAAAGAAAAGTTTCAAGAAGACAAAGGTCCATTTATTAAGGTCAGTCAAGCCAGGGTCAGATTGTGTCGAGCAGGGGTGGGGGTGGGAATTCAGGTGGGGGTGAGTGGGTGGNCTGGCGAAACTAACTAGCTGCGCTGTCAACTCTCAATGAGCCCAACGCCGTGTCAACCCATCGTTGTCATGGAGATGACGGACGCTGAATGTGATTGGACCAAATTAAAGCAGAGTAGACATTCTCACACAGACAGTGGAGCAGTCAGACATTCGGAGCACTGATGCAGTGGAGAAAGCGGAGACTTTTGACTCGTTGCGTTGCAGCGATGTGCCGCAGATAATACAAATAATACTAATGAAAAGTATAATTTGCTCAGAGTCTGGACAGAGGTGTGGTTCTGTTCGGATCCGGACCAGAGTCTGGACTTTGAGGATGACTGCTATAGAGAAAGTAAAGGTTTTAAAAGACAATACTGGCAATTTTGCGTGTTTGAGGCCAATAAACACAACCTGCATATGTACATGTTACATTACTGACAGCCATTTCCCAAAATACACTACTGCAGTAGTAAAGTTTAGAATATTTTTCCTACCTTCCAGACTTGGTTTCAGTTCATTCCAGTACGCTCTTACAGATCAACTCGTAGAGACTTGAAACACAATTGAGAAAAGTAATCCATCACAGTGAAAACTATGTCTATTAACTTTTTGTCGATGTAACTTAATTTAACCGGTCTAACCTGGAGCTGCACATTAAACAAGGTATGTCTCCGCCAGGGAATATAGTCCCAGGAGAAGTTGGCTTTAATGGAGAAATTAGAAATGACCATCCCTTCTACATTCAGACATATGTGTTAGAGATGAAACACTGAATTTTAAGGTGGATGTATCACCTGAACATTTGATTTTGAAAGATTAGTATTCAAGTATTCAAGTATTCAATTCTTTATTGCCATGTCAACACAAAGTTGATAGGAATTTGTCTCAATACGCTCACAACACACAAACAGACAACAAATAAACAACGGTCACTGATACACATATATATCTGATAAATCTAAAAAGTGAGTCCAAAGACTCATTAAAAATGCTAATCAATAAATAACAGCTAAAAAGTGCAACATCAGATCAGAGCTAAACTACATAAAATTATAACAATTACAAAGGATGATTCAAAACGAGGTGGATCTGACAAAATAACAAGAGAACTAGAAAATGGTTTTATGTTTTGGAAAATGGTTGTCAGTAAAGTAATGTGTATAATGCAGCATTTATTGGGCTTATACATGCAAGATTGTCGGAATGGTCCTTTAAACTCAGGACAAAGCATTAGCCTCAGTCATTTTTAATGAACTGTGTTTTTATTCAACTGACGAGTTTCAGTAACTTCATGAGAAATGGTAGCATAAGTACCCTTGAAAGAGAAAAAGGCAAGCCATGACGAAGGTTCTCAAACAGAAGACGGTTCAAGGATGGAACGGCAGATAAACTACAGTGACATTTTTTGGCAATGACTGAAGAGTTGTGACAAAGGTATGGACTAAGAGAATATATACAGATGAACGATGTACTTTATTATGAAACATCACAGTAGTATAGTGACTAAAAGGCACTCAGAGCTCATACCTCCACCAAGGCCCAACAGTCCTCTGATTTTGTGTCTTTTTTCATTATTCCAGTCACTTTTTTACTATATTACCTTCAAATCAGATGTGTAAAAAAGATTTATCATAAATATTCATAGTACAACGGTATTGCAGACATTATCTTGTTCTGGATCTATACAGGTAAGTGTTAAAAGGTTGTCAAAACTATTTATACTATAATGTCAGCATCATCACATTCATTTCTTACATTATTTGTTACACATCAACATCAGAAATATGACCTGTGTTTGAGTTTATGTTTTAATCTGACAGATCTGGATCAATATCTGGATCTGGGCTAAATTGACCCTGTTTCTCATCCATCATAGGGTACATATGATTTTTTGTTTTCTTTAAAAAATTGGTGGCTTTGAAGAAATAAGAAGAAAAAAAAGGAGAAAAAACAAATGTCATCTCTTGTAATGGTAAAGAAAGTAAATTCCTGTATCTGAATCCTGATCCAGGTCTGCCTCAGAATCTAATCAACTTTTCCTTGACTCAGGTCCCGCCTGTTTAAAAATGTCATTGAAATCAATCTATTACTTTCTGAGATATGCTGCTGACAGACAAACGAAATGTGCAGAAATATAACCTGATGCTTTCTATTTATAAGTATAAAATGTGTTTCTTCTCGATTCTCACCATCTTTGATTACATAGTTAAGAAAAATCAAAACTACTTTTTAAAGGTGGATATACACATAGATTGGATTTATGACATGAAATATGTACGTCAGTATGTGCAAACCTAGCAGGTGGAGGTGTATGCAGAGTTAAAGGACCATACCACCCATTTTGCATGTTTGAGCCTAATATATTCAATTTTCATACATGTAATGTTATTGACAATCATTTCCCAAAGCATACTACTGGAACGGTGAATTAAAAATGTTTTTCCTACCTTCCAGACCTCCATTGGTTTCAGTTCATTCTGCTATTAAAATCAACGTGTTGATACTTGAAACATTCTTGGGACCAACAAGACGTATATTCAGGTTTTTTTTTTTTTTAAGTTTTGCAATTTTAGCATTTAAGTGCAACAAAACATGTGGAGTGAATGTATGCCTCCCAAAAGAAGACCTGCGTTTATCGAAAAATTTAAACGACCATGACTTCATATTAGCAAGAGAAACATGGATTTTTAAGTTGGGTGTATCACTTGAATATTTGATTTTGAAAGATTAAGAGATTTTGCAAAATATCAGGAAAGCTGAAATACGGTTTTATCCTTTAGGAAATGATTGTCAGTAACATAACATGTATGAAAATTGAATATATTAGGCTCAAATGCATGATCGCGGTATGGTCCTTTAACATGAAATACAAACCTGACACCACATGTTTAAAAGTCAGCACTTGAACTTGAACCATCACTGAAATCTTCCGATAGGAAGTTCAACTTGTATTTGTAGTGTATGTTACATGCTATTTTAATCTGATGACAAATTACAAATCATTACATACTCATCTAAGGGGCTTGCTGTTATTTTAATCTGATTTGTTTTTCCCGTGATGGTTTTTGATTTCCTAATTTTGTCAGGTTGATCTTAAAATATGGCAGTAAGCAGTACTGTTCATTAATAAAATTCATTATCATCGTCACTCACAAACTAAGAGTGAGTCATGCTGTGCTACATAGGAGGGGTGAACTGAATTAAGAATGAGGTAATTATGTACAAGCCAAATCATCCTCAATGTGTTTCAGCTGCAAACACATGTACAATATGCACAGCTTGTAATCGCATAACTGGAGATTAATTGATGTGCTGAGTGTGAAAGAGGTNCCCCACCGCTCACACACACATATATACACACACACAAATAAGAAGACAAACACTGACAGCACGAGAATCACAATTATCCACCATCCTTGCATGCACAAACTCAGTCAAGCACGCCCAGATGTGGCTGACAGAAACAGATGAAAGCCGTGACATTTGTGTACACGGATCCATCACTGTCTGTTCTTTGTCTGACTGGAATGTAAAACTGAGATGTCCCGTTTCTTTTAGCTCACAGGATAATCCGTGAACCCACCAACAATAATATTGACAGGTGCAAGCTCCTTGCAATTTCTGCTTCTGTATACCACTTTGATGGCAAGCCAGGTTTTTCATCTTTCAATCTTTTCATGCAGCCAAGCTGGAAGAATAATAATCACACTGATAGCAGAAGAAATTAGCTTTGTGTCTTATAATCAACCGCGAGATGGCTATTGAGCTCTGCTTTCACCAGCTACAGCAGACTAGCAAACACTTAAAGCATGGCTAGTGTCCACTGGCTCAACAAAATTTACAAAGATTTACAGATAAATAATTGTGAAACCTATAGACACACACACACACACACAGAAATCTTTTAAGTATAACATGTTGAACCACGTGCCAATCAACACCTCATCTCACAATGTTTAAATTATATTCCAATGAATGTATTAGTTGGTGTATTATGACAGTCTGCTTCTTTTCCACACCGTTCGGCTGCTTTTACACAATCAGCGAGCTCGGCGTTTGCATTATTATGTATTGCGAACTGAATGGAGACTCCTGACCTCGCAGTGACACAACCTTGAGCAATGCACACTTCTCAGATTTCCCCCCTTTTNTATTGCGAACTGAATGGAGACTCCCGACCTCGCAGTGACACAACCTTGAGCAATGCGCACTTCTCAGATTTCCCCCCTTTTCTGCTGCTGTGCTCTAAGTCCAACCACATTCAACTTTGACCCCTCCACCGCTAACCTTTCCAAAGCACAACAAACGAGAGAATAGTCGCGCATAAAAGTAGAATGCGTTAGAGAAGAATTTTAAATGTTGCATAAATATTTTTCAGTTTAAAAATATGTTTGTGAAAAAGAAAATAGAAGAATAAAAAAGGAATGAATGACATGCTGATTTTTGTTATGTTTGGCTTCTGGTTTTCTTTCTTGGAAATTGCTTGAGATTCTTAAGAAACTGACAAAAACAATGATGTAAGCAATAGCATTATGTTTAGTTTAATATATACTGTGTGTAATATCAATAGCTTCTGGTAATGACTCACACTAACCTGCTGCTGTGTGTTAGAATGTTTAGATGTTTGGAGGTAAATAATAGCATTGTAGGAAGGGTAGGTGCAATAAGCTTTGGCTTCAGGTTTTTCAGTCTTATAAGTTTTATTATGCTTTAGTACATTTATCTTTTTTTTAAAAGAAAATAGTGATATTTTGTTTGAAAAAAAGTTTTTATGGGTTTTAGGTTGTATTATTGACTGAAATAAATAAATAAATAAGTTTAACACAAATGGAAGCGACACAACAGTGGAGGAGAAGCTCATAACCTGTGTAGAGCAATTTTCAGAGGTGTAAAGCGCTGGCCCAAAAGTATTGCATTCTCCTGTATGTTTGTGTAAACTTTTTTCTGACTTAATATACCACTCTAAACACAACAAAATTAATTTTTTTTAGTGTGTTAGACTGATTGAACTCAACTGAAAAAAAAAAGCCAATAGTTCTTAATAGTGTTAAGTAGGAAGACACTTTTGACATATTAAGATTTGAAGAAAAATACCAATATTATTAGTAAAGATCAAACAAGAATTTAAAACGTCTTCTTTGAGGGGTCACAGGTCAAATGGTTTTCACATATTTTCACTGACTTGTATAGAAATATTGTAGCTACTGAAATCCAAATTTAAGTCTAAAGAATAGTTAAATATTCTGCACGAAAACTCAACTACTTGTAAAACACCAATAAATGAATTTTGTTGTGTTTGGAGTGGTACTTTGGTAAAGTTTACACAAAAATACAAGGGGGTGCAATACTTTTGGCCAGTGCTGTACAACACAACTTTAAAATCATACTCTGATCTGGGAAGAAAGCGGATTGCATGGCTAAATGTCAGCAGCCAGACAGGGCTTCCAGGTTTGTAAACTGGCATAGAATGTAGGACTGTAGGTGGCTGTGTCTACGCCAGGCGGTTTTTGATGATGTGTGTTCCTACGCTGGCACTCCATTCCACGTGCCGGCCAAGTCGCCGGGCATCGGAGGTCCAAGGTGGGCGTTACACAGATCGCTCTCTGCAGCGCAAATACTGCTTATATGGGAGCATCTTCAACTCTGCTGCCTGCTAGTAAAGAGGCAGCGGGCAAAGTTGAAACTCCAGCTATCAAATGTGTGAATTTAAAAACAAATTTAAGCAGCATGCACTGTGATTTCTGACATGCTCGGGATGCTTACAAGGCTTTTCCAGTGTGGAATTGTCAGATAAGACTAGTTTCATGAAGTGCAAAACAGAAACAAATCGTTCTGTAAGGGAGCACTTCAATTCCAATCAACTGAAAGATGACTGCTGGATTGTGATGAATGTGTCTATCTGTGCTCTTCGATCTTAAGGCATCAGAAAACGTTGACAAAATGCGCTTTGATCGAACAAAGAACTCAATCAGAAAGAATGGTTTTTGGGCAGGTTGCCATTTCCAGCTTTTGAAAAGGGAATTTGGATGTACAACTGTGACCTCATCATTACCAGCTTTAGAAGTGTGTTCTCAGATTGGTAGAAACAAAGTAATTGCTGCGACTAGACTCTTTTCACTGTACTCACGAGTCAGCTCAGGAAAGCTACGCATACAGCACGAGCAAACTTTGTTGATATAGCAAATAAACACTAATGTGACTTTCATAACTTCATAGATGCCTGTCTTTGTTTATTGAAAGTTAGTTTAAAGGAAACTTTAAACTAACTTAACAGAGTGAGGTCATCTCTTGTCAAGCTTTAAGTGGAAAAAAAAGTTTTTAAGCACCGTCGTGAAAGAAGGTGGCATTCCAGCAGAGAGGGCCAGGCTATCATTCCAGTCTCATCAAGGCCATCCTTTCAAACAGGTAAAGAAAGGAAAAGATAAAAAGGATCGAAATCGTCTTATTGTAAGACGGAAAAAAATTAAACAACTTCTCTTGAGCTTGTCAAAGAGATTCCCTTGGGCAACTGATGGGTAAAATAAAGTATTTATCATACAAGGAAAACCTTGATAGATTTGAATAGTTTCAGAGGCTTCAAAGAATGTAAACATAAAGATTTCAAAGTTTCCCTGTGATAGAATGAGAGCGCTGATGAAAGGATGAGGATGTTGGACCTCAATTAAAAGGCTGAAAGAGTACCTATCTCTTTCAGGGAGCCACTGAACCACTTTACACTACACTAAAACTTTTTCTAACAAAAGAACATTTTTGAAGAAAAATACTCAATTTATCACATAAATGTTAATTTACTTAAAAATCAAATGTGATTACGACATGATTTGGCCCCTAAAATGAAGGAAATGTCAGAGACATTAATGTAGATAACACAGCAATGTGTTTTTAAGCATTTTCCAATTAATTCTTAAACCAAAAATAAAATAACAAGTATTAATATTAGTCCAGCATTTAAAGAACCATACCACCCATTTTGCATGTTTGAGCCTAATATATTCAATTTTCATACATGTAACGTTACTGACAATCATTTCCCAAAGCATACTACTGGAACAGTGAATTAAAAATATTTTTCCTACCTCCCAGACCTCCATTGGTTTCAGTTCATTCTGGTACGCTCTTAAAATCAACTTGTTGATACTTGAAACATTCTTGGGATAGGTAATCCATCATCACCAACAAGACGTGTATTCAGGTTTTTTTTTAGAAGTGACGTAATTTTAGTGTTTAAGAACAATAAAAAGTGTGGAGTGAATGTATGCCTCCACCGGGGAATATAGTCCCAAAAGAAGACCTGCGTTTATGGAAAAATTTAAAGGACCATGACTTTATAAGGCTGCATAACTATTAGCAGGAGACACACTGATTTTTAAGGATGTATCGCTTGAATATTTGATTTTGAAGGTTAAGAGATTTTACAAAATATCAGGAAAGCTGAAATACGGTTTTATCCTTTGAGAAATGATTGTCAATAATGTAACATGTATGAAAATGGAATACATTAGGCTCAAACATGCAAAATGGCCGGTATGGTCCTTTAATACTTTCTTTTGTGGATTGCGCTACAAAGACTAATAGCGTCAGGAGATGGGGGTTGGGAGGGATGATGGGTAAAGTATTGCAGAGACCGATGAAATTATGAATCCAGACATCTTTCTGCTGACCAGCTGCAGAGTAACAATCGCCCAAAGCTGAACTAACTTTTTTCAAATACGTCTTTTACCTCCAAGGAGGTAAAAGACGTATTTGAAAAAAAGACTTATCTAAGATTTGCCAAACAAATATTGATCAATACATTACAGTATATAAAGTTTGGGTGAGCATTCCTACAGAAACCCAGAATTGATGTTAAACGATATCTTAACCTTTCCAGCAGGACATATCAGGCTGTGTTGGTATCAATTTGCTGAACCAATCAACTGCAAACACCATTCCCTGCACTAACTTCCTATAAAGCTTCTGTTGAATTCTGCTCTTTCCAAAGCAGACAGCAGATATGCAGCTGACATAATAATTACATATCCGCTTTTTATCGGCTTTGGCTATGCTAAGTTTGGCTGACCATTCTGTCCTTGCAGGTCAGCTGAATGCCAAAGGCTGTCAAGTTGTCCAGCAATCATCATTTACATCCCTATCAGTGACTACAGCCAGATGCTCCATCAAAAAGAAATCTGTTATTCAAAGCTTTCCACATAATTACAGATTAATGAGTCATGTGCTTTGCTTGTGTTAATATAATGTGTCATTATACTGTAAGTCTGTGGGGTCATCACATGGACATCTTCTTAATACTGATGTTTTGCTGATTTGGACTCATGATGCCAAGTGTGCTACGGCATTCCAGAACAAACCCGTTCTTTAATGCACACACACACACACACACCCAAACTGCTATATTTATACTGTCTATGCTGGCTATCATCACTCATCTTTCTGATCCACTCACTGCAATGCTCCTCACATTCTTATGTGTATGTTTCATAGCTCCTCCACATACCATATATACCCGACTATAAGTCGACCCCCGATTTTGACCTGCAAATTTAGACTTGTAAGAAACCCGCATATAAGCCAACCCCCTGATGTTGTTCCAACAATTTATTTGTTTGGCAAATTACCTGTTTTTTCAGAGAATTGTCATAGTATTCTTGTGATTTTCTGAAAATAATCCACGTACCGGTAAACATATTTATTTCAGCAGCTGATTACCATAACTNGATTTTCTGAAAATAATCCACGTACCGGTAAACATATTTATTTCAGCAGCTGATTACCATAACTGAAGGATCGCGGCTTACTGGCCACTGCAAAATGTGCTGAATAAGATGTTTAGTCAGGAAATACATCATTCTAAGGTATGATTTAAAGTATTTTCCATGGGAAGTGGTAATGGGTAGTACTGTATTTCCACCCCTGGAAGTTTGTTCTCTGGGATCCGATTTGAATTACTCGTGTATAAGCTGACCCCCGATTTGCGTTATGAAATTTGGTTTAAAAAAAAAAAAAAAAAAAAAAAAAAAAACCTCATCTTATACTCAAGTATATATGGTAGTTATAGCTAACTTACTTAGCAAGAACAAAGCTGACTGACCTACAAATTACTACAACCAACCTCAATACAACAAACTCAGTTTATCTAAGCACTGTCCTCTCATAGCTTTCGTCTGCTCTCCCATGGGGCTGTGGGGTCGTGTGGGGTCTTTGCTGGCCCACTTGCTGAGATTTTGAGGAGATTGAAGCACTTCTGCTCAACACTGTCCCCGTTCACTGATTGAGCACACTTGGCTTGACAGACTTCCTTGCAAATCGAGCTGCTTCTTACCTGCAAATCTCTTCAACAATCTTTCTCTTCCCCTCTGATATTAATTTGCTCCGTAAAGGATGCCTTATGCCATTTCGTATTTTGCCGAATGCTGTTAACACATCGGCCCAAAATCTTCCATCAGTGTTCAGCTGGGTTTAGATCTGTTGACTGCAAAGGTCACAGCATACGATTTACATCATTTTCATACTCGAATCATACAATGACTCCGTGTACTTTACAGATGGAGACATTTTCATCCTGGACAGAAATGTTTCACCATAGTATTTGTTTTGGTTTGCAGGGGACACATGGACAAAATCATGCTAGCAAAACGCCACCATCAGCATAACAGAGCCAACAGCACCTCCTTAAAAACCCAGGCTTGTACCGTTTCTTGGGGTACGCCATGACTGTGCTTACTCACTTGTTAAATTTATGGAGAAGTATGACTCATCTGACAATATTGTTTTTTTTTTTTGTTTTTTTTCTCAAGGGCTCTGTAAACCACCACCTAAGGTTCTGCAATGCTGTACTCTCAAACCTGCAATTCTCCCAATCGTGTGGCATTGCTATGGTCTGGAGGGCATTTTTAGGCATTTCAGGAATTGGTTCATCATCTATAAAGGACCATTTATTTGCTAGTATACACCCACAGAGATGCTCCTTGATTTATCTGGCATAACCTTCATCCTAGCCCACTTTGTGTTATTGAAATTCAGCAGCCTATCTGGAACAGGAACTGTGGCAGAATTGTGATCGTTCATGCATGCCTTTATTGGTAGGAGAAACTGTCCTCCTTGAAGCCTCTTTCCATCTGCAACCCACTTAGAGATCCAAGTAATAACACTGAACAATATGGCAAAAGTCATTAGTTTTCAGCCACAACAGTTGACTTTCATAAACACAGAAATTGAATAAAATACAACAGAATAAATATTGATATGTAGATTATGCACTGATTCTCTTAGACAAAATGTGACAGTCTATTTCTCATTAAGTACAGTTAATAAAAATGATCACCGCTCTTACTGGCTGGCACAGTGACTGATATTTTAGCACCATTTAATAAAAAATCAAATTTACATGTTGAATTAAATTACTAAAAATCCAGTGAAAGTGCCACAGCAGGTGGGAATCACAGTGTTCTACATGTGCCGCGTGCTCAGCGTGAGCAGCGCTTTCTTTGTTTACCGTGCACCGAGTGACCCGACATCAGGTGTGAATACAGTTACGCATGAATGGAAGGAAGTGTGTACGGGTGTGTGTGCATGTGTGTAACTGCATGCAGAAAACATGGTTTCTCCTTGAAAGGTGTCGTGTGACAGTCACCTCATGGTTCTTTTGACACGTGTGTGTGCTTGTGTGCTGCAGTCTGTGTAACCATGCATCCATCATGCCTGTAAATGAGGATCATTGTCTACTGACATCCACTTATGCGTCTTCCACACCAGCTGACTAACCAGTTTATGAACATTTGGGTCAATGTTCACACTGACGCTGCAGATTATCTGGGTTACATGATCAACACAAACACACACCTTCATTATACTGCAGTTCTTAAGAGGCAGCTGGCCAAATTAGGGCCTAGAAAATGGTGGGGTGGTAAGAGCAGTGCTTAATTTGTACCGTAACGCACCGGAACTGCATTCCAGCACTTATTTCTGATGGCTCTGTGTGTACCGGGAGAGATTATTTCAGAATCTAGCGTTCCAGAACTATATTAAGTAATTTAGTTTTAATTTTATATCGCTTTTGGACATAATTGTGTGCATTAAACAATAAAAAAATTAAATTGTGTACGACAAATTCTTGATAAAATCACGAAAGCAAATTATCAAAGCTAACACGCCAACTCGGAAATGTGGATAAAATGGATGAAAACGAGCCTTTCTAAAAGCTGACTCGAGGAATGATCACACTGTGAAATGTTTCTCCATAGTGGCTGTGTTTTTTTTGTTTGTTTTTTTTTAATTTTAGTTTCTTAAATGTAGTTATGGTGTGTCTATCAGCGGTGGNTTTTTTTGTTTGTTTTTTTTTAATTTTAGTTTCTTAAATGTAGTTATGGTGTGTCTATCAGCGGTGGGACACATACATACGCTGCAAGCCGGCTACGAGGCTCTCGTTTCGGTTTCACAGAGACTTAGTTAGTGCTGCCCCCCGCCCCCTAGTCGACAACTGAAAGTCCCGGTAAAAATGAGCATCCCAATCCGACCGTGGTTCCGGTGACGAGGAAAGAAATGGTGAAGCAGGGAGGGATTTAGATTGTAAGTGTTTGGTGGTATTATCTTATGATCACCCATCCATCCTTCTATCATCCATCCATGTGAGATGGGGGATAAAAAGTATCAAGACAGAAAGAACGGCATGAAGTACAGACTCTTTCTCGAGGGTCGTGCCACTCTGGTTCCCATTGGGTCTTAATGGACAACAGCTTAAGGGAATTCAGACCAATCTGTTTTAAATGGCTCCTTTGAGAGGGCCTGAGGCACCACGGGCAATTCACACCAAAGAGAACAAAAAGTGTGCAAACACACACTGCTGCCTCACTCCTTTCAGGATCTTGAGTTGATGACTGAAAATCTACCTCTCTCCAAACCCCACATGACAAGTGGAGGTGTCTGATGCACACGCTTTAATAAATACAGCATACAACAGATTTCTGTCTAGGTTGTTGCAAAGACAGCACTGTTCAGGAAGAAAAGTGGATTATTTCCTGTTCCCTTGCAACACTTCTGAAAACACCCATTTTGCCCTGTAGGCAGAGTGATGGATGTATCACACGGAACTTGGATAGTCTGCAACACAGCAAAAGATTATCGCAAACGCAGCCTGTCCCTCACAGGATCAAAGCTTTTGACAGGCTAGCCTGGGATGGTCATTAAATGCATCGCACCTTTCATCTGTAACGATGCTCTCAAATACCGGGTAATCACTGTGGGTGTTGTGTCATTTCCACCTACCACAGCCATATGCTAAAATAATGATGGTCAGCACCTCCTGTGACAGCAAAGCAAAGATCGGATGGAGAGGAGGAAAAACATAAACCGGCCTTTACAACTACCACAGTTCAAAGAAATGCAGCTTAGATAAATTTCAAACTCAAAATTACCCATAGCTGTGAATATGAGTGTTAATAAGTTTGTCAGTTCATATTAAGATAATTGATGCATTTCTTACCTCAAATAAAATATGAAAAGCCAGATTTTTTTTTTTTTTTTTAAACGTCTTTGATTCCTGCANTTTTTTTTTTTTTGGTCATTGGTAACTTTTATAGCGTGTGTTGGCACCAACTGGCAATATGTAGACCTGCATGAATCCGCTGTTGTAACCCTTTACATTAGGCAGACATTGCCAATGTTTGAGGTAAGTGGAAATTTGATATGCAAAAATGTCCTATAACACTAAAAATCAAGTTAAACTATACTTATTAAGTTGACAGATTATGCATTCATATTACATAAGCTTTAAGCTGTAAAAAAAAATAAATAAATAAACTCAGCATTAAACCAGTAAATATGCCCAGTAAATTTCCAAGAAAAATCTTCAGGATGCAGATTAACACATTTAAATCTACTCTATTCATTCTGTTGCTATCTACATCCAACTACACACTTGATTATCGCTTGCTACAGTTGGCAAAAATGTGTATCGTGACATCCCTGTCTATGTAGTGTGCATGTGCATCCTCATTTACATGCTTGAGATACAAACAATGCAGGACTCACTATTGGCCAAAGAATCCGTTGGGTAGCATTAATGGAGCCCCATCAGTAATTCAGGTCTCTCATGGATGCTGGAGAATAGTTAGCAGATGATGCATGTGACATTTCATGTCCAGTTTCAGCATGGCAAATCATCTGTGAATGTGCTTTTTATGTAAGAAAGGAGACCTATGGGAGCCAGTGGTGAGCTGCTGCCATGAGCCCAAAAAGGCACAAATACTGTCAAAGTCATAGCATCCGTCTTCCACACGGACTGCCTGCATGTGCTTCAGCGTGGCTGATGTCAGCTCCACACTCCAGGAACCACCAGTTGGTTGGTTTAAGGTTTTCAGGTTGACCAAAAACCCTGACTGAGTAAGGTCATGTGTCAACTGCACTTTATGGAATTGAGAATGAGGTCATGCAGTTAAAAGAAGACCATCATCATTTACAGCAGTAGTGAGGCTGGGGAGTGAGTTATAAAGCCCAGCATGGTGCTCTCCTCACTGGACCATCTCCCTGACTTCATACTGACTTCATCTGTCTGGACTTAAGATCCTCTAACTGGATCAAGACTAAATTTATTTTCATGTTTTCACATATTTTATTTGTATTAATGTAATTTTCCTGTTTCCGCTCCTACTGCTCCTATTACATACTTGGAGAGAGGATCTCTCTCTGAATTGTCTCCAGCACAACACTAAGCAGCGCCTTTTAAAATTCTGTACTTATTATATCTTTTTTTTTTTTAATATTGTGTATACTTGTTATATTTGTTATGTATATGCTTATGTCTGTTTTTATGACTACTAATCTATAACATCTACCTGCCCAGGGACTACGGATGAAAATTAGCCTTCTTTTGGCTAAATCCGATACATTTACACCATGGTTATGCGTGATGTTAATTAATGTAGATGGTCCCTGTAAAACTAAATAAATAAATGAAATGAAATTGCCTTTCCAGAGGTTTTCCTCCACTTTTTTCCTTACATGCTAAGGTTTTTTTTTTTGGTTTTTTTTAAGGGAGTTTTTCCTTCTTAGAGTTCTTGGCCTGAGATGGGAACCATTGCTGTGCGGGTCTGTAAGGCCTTTTGAGGTCTTTATATGATATTGTGATATACAAATAAACTTGACTTGGCTAATTAATTAGAAGTGGTTTAATTCATAACAGAGAACTACCTCAGTACAGTAAATGTACATGTATATATTTGGAGGTTTTCCAGCATGTCCAACTGGGAGGAGATCCCGGGACAGATCCAAAACGCGCTGGAGGGATTATATATTGCATCTGGACTGGGAACGCCTTGGAATCCCCCAGGAGGAGCTGGAGAATGTGGCTGGGGAGAGGGACAGCTGGGCTACCTTGCTTGGACTGCTGCCATCGCGACCCGGTCCCGGATAAGCCGAAGAAAATTGACAGATTATACTGCTGAAACATACCGATGTACATTTTTGCCCTGTGTAAATCATAGTGCTGTGTGTATGTATGTGTGTGTTTCTTCAGAAACCACGTTCAATGGGGCTGCAAATACAAACAACCCAAAAAAAAGCACCATCACATGTATGAGCTTTCCCATTAGCAGGGCTGAGAAAACTGTTCAGCAGTGTGTCTTAGTTGCTATTCTCACCCTGAGAGGACAGAAGCAGTTATGGGTCTTTAATACTGACCATAATGATTAAACAGAGGCGAGAGAGTCATTCTAGCTGAGCACATGGACAAAGTCATTCCTGACGACTGTAGTAGTCCATCAAATCATTCACTAAAGACACGACGATGCAGAACGGGGTAATCACAGTTTTTAATTAGGGCCAGCTCCCATAGATTTGAATACACTAATCATTTTTGGCTGAGCACATAAACGCAAATGTTATGTGCAATGAAGATGTTCAGTCAAGACTGGAGACCTATTAAGGGACAATACATGTAGAAATGAACATAAAATTGTGTAAATCACACAAGAAAAGCATGTAAATCATACAAGCTAATTCAGTGAGACCAATGAAATGAGGCAGACTCTGCAGTCCAAGCTCTACATGTCATTTAAATGTAAATTTATGCATCAATGTCCCAATCCATGATTAGTGTACAGCATGTTTCTGAGCTATCACAACCTATGAACATATGTAATATGTGTTTTAGTGCCTGGACCGCTGCTGGAATTCAGATTACGAAGACATTTCAACAGAACTCATACAATAAACCAACAGTCAAATAAATTTTTAATTGTATAGGCAAATGTCACACACGATGAGTATGAAGGCTTTACAGGCCGACGCAGCATTCCCTGATCAAACCCGAGATCTCTCAGAAGAGTTTTCTCTTTGAGAGGGAAGTTCAACATCTCTCAGCCAACTTCCACAGTGAAAAGAGGTGGGTGGCTACATCATGTCATAGAGATAGATCTGCATGTATCCCCCCCTTCCAGCAGACAGAGTCAAGCTGTGACAAGGACTGCAAGAGCATGAAGAATTGGACGTGTCAAATTGGTGGAATTTAAAAAAAGATGCAGCAATAGAGGAAGATGTGCATAAATGCATCAATGAAGCCACGATCCAGCAAGAAGCTCCTCAGTCCATAAAGATCCAAAAACATCCTAAAATGGGCACAATGATGGAGTGGAAGAGTCCAAGAAGAGTCCAAATGGAATGGGTGAAGTCAGCAAAAGACAAACAATATCAAGCATTAATTTCAGAAACAGGAGCGTACAGAACACAGCCAACTCCGCTTTAACTGTTCCTAGTTTGTGGAATGACTTAGCTTTAAGGGACAAAAAGTTGGGGGGTGGTTGCGTGCTGATGAGNCTAGTTTGTGGAATGACTTAGCTTTAAGGGACAAAAAGTTGGGGGGTGGTTGCGTGCTGATGAGGATAGGGGGGTGCATGAGGAAAAGCATGTCACCAGACATTCATAATGTCATGTATTACAGTTTTATTATATTCAAACTCTACTCAAGGACGATGAGATGTGATTTATTATAGAAACGACAGCATATTCATACACATATAGCCGGTGAAGGTAGAAAGCCTGCTTAGCGATGATGATAACGACCCAGCCAATTCATTATGACAGTCATAAAGGTTTTTCTTTTTTTAATTACAGCATGTTGATGGAGCTATGACATTTAAAAATCCTCTAATCATTCTGCACAATGAACAGGCCATTAGAATGGCTAAACCAAAAGCACTTTTAACATTTTAACATGGTCCTACGGTGCCATTCAGAGGTTGGCTTGCAGCACCAGAAAACAGGGCAATGATTTCTGGGGGGGGGNGGGGGGGGGGGGGGGGGGTCCTCTTCAAAAACACCACCACAAATGACACAGAAACATGATGGAACATTTATTGCATCCAGCAATGAAATACATAAATAAATACATAATGCAAAGATGGCAGAACACCTACTGCTGCATTTGCTACGGTACACAAATCCAGCAGCTAAAAAGAAGCAGTTGGTGTTTCGTGAAGACACCCATGTGGCCAAATGATGTTTGAAAATGTATCTGCCTCACATCTGTTAGTGATCAATAAATTTGATAGATAAACTCACTCAGCTGATCAGTCAGTATATTTAAATGCCTTGATTTGATCTGATCTCACACACATTCTCATTACACTCTTATATTAGCTCCACTGTTGAACACCCGGAGGTGAAAAGGTAGCACACACACAGATCTTCAGGACAAAGTTGACAAATCTCAATTTCACCAATTTATTTTGGTCATGTCAAACAAACATGCTAACATTTGGCCTATTTGCACAGGAAACATGGAATATGCCACAGCCAAGCATTATCATGAAGCAAACCATGGTTCTCCAGCCACTCCGCATTTTGTTGGACTTGAACATGTGACTCCTGCAGCCAGAGGAGGCAATTTACCAAAACTACTCTCTCAGAGAGAGATATACTGGATCTCCGCACTCAGCACAATGAACCTGCTGGACTAAAATGATGATTTCAGTTTTAAATGTTTTCTCTGAACAAGTCTCAAAGTGGAGAATGCACATCTCAGAATTTGTAACCTCAGTTATAAAAGTCAAATCTAACATGATATTTGCCATTTCACCTGTTTTGTTTTTTTTTTTTTAGTCATTATCATATTGTCAAAAGATGTACAGGAGACCTCAGGAAGTTAATTAGTTAATTACGCCAACTCCTGTATATAAGTGACATGACTTCCATTTTCTTTCATGCTCTGATGAAGGCCACCACGCCAAAACATTAGCATGTTTGTTTGACATGGCCAAAATAAATTGGTGAAATTGAGATTTGTCAGCTTTGTCCTGAAGATCTTTCTGTGTGTGTGTGTGTGTGTGTGTGTGTGTGTGTGTGTGTGTGTGTGTGTGTGCGCTACCTTTTCACCTCTGGGTGTTCAACATTGGAACATGATGAATTTTGGTTTAGCACCACAAACAACGGCTGAGAAGGCGCATCGTCTCACCCACCTAACTACTCTTATATTAGTGTCAATCACTTAAAATGTGAAGTTAAGTAGAGAATTTAGGTTTCCTCTGACAAATGAATGAATATGAAGCAGCTCATTAACATGCTGGTCTTAATTGGATTTATCTGTTGATAACGGGGCACTGATGCGATGATTAAATGAATGACCCATTATATTTTCAAATCCCCAAATTTCAGCAAGCACACTGACCATGATGTGAATTAAAAATTCCACAGCTACCACTTGAATTCCAACAAATTCAGAACTGCGCTGTGTTTAGGGGACGAAAACAAGCCAAGGAAAAAAAAAATCTACCACAGATTAGACAAAAACAGGAAGCAAACAGCTGCCAGGTTTGATCTCCACCTCATGAGCCACTGCTCTGAAATGCAAAGCAGACATTATCAGCATGAATGAAGTGAAATTAACACCTGAACATAGACTGTAGGACCTTTTATACAAAATAACCAAATATACCTTTGTGTTGAGCTTTTAGCAATTAAAAAAAAGCAATACTGTTGGCAGCCCATGGCAGACAGATAAGGTTAATGATCATGTATTGGGATAGCAGCGGAAAGCAAATCAGAATTCTGGCAGCGGGTTCAAAAGACAGCAGCTGCTTTGGCCACTGACAGCTGCTGGGAAAAGATTCTGATTTCACCTGTGGTAGAGTACGAACGTCTATCACTGATCACATGCCAAGCCCAAGTGAAGCTGCATAACAAGCTGTGGATATACTTTAGTGAAATGTGGCACGCATTCTGTGTAGAAGGCACCTGAGAATCAATTTGCTCTTGTTGGAAGATGCATTGTGAAGGGTAACGAGTGTTCAGGCATCATATCCTGTCTGAGGTATTTTCACAACAACATGCAGAAAGTGAGGATACAGAGATTTATATTTCTGGGCCTCTAAAAATACCTCTCTTACTCCGAAGCTCTCACAACTGCCTGTCTGTTTGGATCGGGAAACAACATGGCTTTGCAGACAACTACACCTTGTAAACAAATCATTCCAAGGGCAGAAACACAAATTCCTTCTGTGCAAAAACTCCTTATTAGCTTATCAGGATTTTTTTTTTCATTGTTATGGCATGTTCCTATCAGTCAAGAGCGTGTATTCTAGGATGGAAAACACTAACTTTTACTTTCTCCTCGGCTGACAAGTTTACAAGTGCAATGCCTTTCAGTGAAGACAACTGTGGTGAAAAAAGAGAAAACTGAAGATACAGAAAATGAAAGACAAAGGGAATGACAGAGTTCAGGTAAACTGCTTTTAAAATGACACAAAGTAGGGAAAAAAAATCAAATCAAGTCCAAAAAGAGATAGTTTAATTAGATCTCACTTCACACAGACATACATTAGTTAGATGATATAGCAGCAACAGACTAACAAGTTGTGTAATAAAGTGCTGGTTTATCATTTAATCTGGCTTCTCTGTTGATTATCATATTTTAACAAGCTCATTTTCACTGAGATTCAGGACAGAAGCTGCCGCAGTGCATTTATGCAATGTTACAAGTGTCACACATTAGTGCTCGTTACACACATACACACCAACACACTCTCTCTATCCACCTACACTTCTGAGAGCTGTACATGAGGGAATATGCTAATTTAACTGATGTGACTGTAAGAGGAAGAAAGTGTAAAAACTAAATGGAAAAAAAATGGACAGGAGAAAATGACAGGCCTTAAAGAATCGAAAGGCTCGCATCTCACGTTAGGAAAAAAGCAATCAGTGGGAAAAAAAAAAAAAAGTCTGGCGTCAGAAAGCAGCAAGAGATTTGGTGGGTACAATCAGACAAAAGACACAAAGTGCTTTGAGATCAACTGAAGGCACATCAAAAAACATGCATGCACGAAAAAAGAAAAAAAAAACAGCTCAACTGATGGCATCTGGGACTCATACACAAAGTGGCGTTTCCCAAATAAAAAAAAAAAAAAAAAGCGAAAGAGCATGAGGCTTTGATGTTCTGAGGCAACTGTTGTCTTAATATACTATACCAGCTGATAATATTGGAGACAACAGATAAAAGGTCTGGAGGGATTTTGGCAGGTAGACAAACGCTGGTTAACAAGACAATCTGCAGGGCACAGAGTATGATGTCCGAGTCTTGATCCTGGTGTAACAAAAGCTTTGAACTCATCTCTCACTTACACACACACAGAAACAAGGATTTATCCCCATACAGAAGACCATTAAGTCATTTGAAGTGGTGTGTCTGGGAAGTTAGATCAAGGACTCCGTCTTTTTTTTTTCCTAAACGGTGAAAAAGAGCTGTGCTGGGGCTGCAGAAAGCAAAAGGCTATTTACACTCACAAGATCCTTACTGGAAAGATACTTACTAAGCACTGCAGCAGTCACCTCAAGGTCAAAATGAAAATGGCATCAATACAGACTGACACTGAAACGAGCACAGACTTCTCTATGGTGGTGGTGAAGATGTCAAGGGTGTCATGGGTGTATTTGTGAGGAAGAGAAGTAAGTGACACCGTATCCAGTTCCTCTGTTGTACAATTCAAAGTAGATCCACAAAACAAGCTCGCATCAACAAGGAATAATAAGTGAGTCAGTTGTTGTCAGGTGGCCAAAAGTCTCTTTTTTTCCCCACAGATTTTCTTCTTGGTGAGGCTTGAATTTCTGTAGGTGGATTTCTTTTCTTTTTTCAGATTGTAGTTATCAGTCTTTGCTAATTACTGAGTTCTTCTATTGTTTTCCCCCAGACATAAAAGAAATAAAAATACATGACTTCCTGTTCAACAGAGGATTTTTCCCAGTAGAGATCTATTAATCACAGACTGCTTACAGCGGCAAATGAAAAAGCTTCATGAACTGGCTGCGAGCTGTACTATCGTCATGTTGGAGCTAAACAGATATTTATGAAAATTTGATAAAATATTACTTTAAGGAAACTCTGCAACCTAAGGAGACATTTTACCTCTGCTGAGGAGGCTATGTTTTTTGCCTGTACCCATCCATCTTTGTTTTTTTTAGCAGGATTACTCAAAAACTCCTCAGCCAGTTTTGATGAAACTTGGCTAAAAGGTGGGGCATGGCTCAGGGAAGAAGCCATTCAATGTTGGTGCTGATCCAAGGGTAGATACAGGACTTTTTTTTAATTAAAACTGCAAGACAGGGTATTTTTTGATATTCTTTCTTCAAGTGTATATAGCAATCTCAATTTATTCTTAAAAATCAGGCATATCATTCCCATAATTAAGTATCAATAGGTGAAATTGGAGCAGAGCAGATTAATTTGAGGGAATTTTCAGACCTATAGCTCTGGCTTGAACCAACATCCAGCAACAAAAGTCATGAAAACACTCTGTGCTCATTGATCACAAATGTCTGGGGGTGGGCAAAAGAAAATCAAAAGAGGGAAAAAGTTTACTATGTCAGGAAAAGTGAATAATATGAAACAAATATGGATTTGGGATACTTTTCAAGTCATAGTCATGTACTGTACCATCATATACCTAGAAACCATATAACCATATACCAAGAAAGAGCTCCAGTCCCACTGAACCACACCAAATCATGCTGGTGTGAAAACAGCCTTAAAAAAACAAAAAACAAAAAAAAACTACTGTTTCTAGTAAAATCATAATAATGACCATAATAAAAAAACCCATGTACTTATGTCTTATTAATATAGTTGATTCTTGTCTTCTTCTCTTTAAGGCTACATGGTGGAGCAGTTACTGCACAGCAAGAAGGTTGTGGGTTCAAATCCCTGTGGCAGCCCTAGTATAATCTATGTGGAAGGCATTTTTCCCCAATGAGGTGTGGGATCAAAAAAAAAAAAAAAAAANAAAAAAAAAAAAAAAAAAGCATATTAAGAAAATAATTGCTGCTAAGATTTCTTGACCTTTGTTATGGGCTGTAATGATTTGGTTGGTTCTTTAAGAGGCCTGTTAGAGCGCACATGTATGAGTGGGCGTCCTTATACATGCCTGCATGTTCTCCACACTTTATCTACATTAAGAACTTCATACTTACATATTGTGAGATGAAATTGTTCAGGTGTACTCGTGCGTAAATGTGTACAGGCCTCCACCGCTAACATTCACACCTCTTAGCTCATAGCTGCCATAAATGACAGCAGAGCAACCATTAGTGAGTACGGCTGACACAGAGAGGTCATGATCTAATGTAGATCCCACTGTGGTGCAGCTGCACCATCAGTCACAGTCTGTGGATCAGACAGGAAGCGAGTGGGAAACACTAAGGCCTCACAAATGACTCCAGAGGCAGCCATTGTTCTGCTGTAGACCATCGTTTTCTTCCCTCCTTGAATGGAAAGGTGTGGGAGGGGTGGGCTATTAGCTGTGGGTGGCAGTGGAATATGCTCAAATAAACACATGCAGACATGCACACATTCACAAGAACATACAAGGACAATACCATGTATGAGAGTGTATACTGTATGTACGTTGTAATTTCCTTCTGACAAGTTGGATATTAACTCGTCAAAATGAATTGGAGTGACTGGCAACTCACTTTTCGTGGAGAGGAGAGGGGAGGAGAGGAGAGGAGAGGAGAGGAGAGGAGGAAGGGAGAGGGGAGGAGAGGAGAGAGGATGATAAATAAGAATAGCGGCGAAGAGGAACAGAAAGGGATGATGAGGGGAAATAAAGAGTCAGGATTAAAGGAGTGGGAAAAGATGCGGGAGATAAGAAGAGGTGAGCAGCTAGAAGAGGCAGAACAAATAGGTGCAAAGAGAAAAAAGAAAAAGAGGGGCAGGAAGGGAAGAGATGTGAAGAGACAGGAAAGTAGTGAGTACCTCTGAAAGGTCAGCGTCTCCTCTCATCATTTGTCTCTCTGATTGAACTTGTCAATTAGCCACAGAGCGCTACGCTGCACAGTAGACGGAAACAACCTTATCAGGGATACAAAGAGACAGAAAGCAGACGGGCTGGATAAAAAGCTGTTACAAAGCCGTTTTACCTGACTTTAATAATTTGGGAATAATGTTAGTTAAAAGATAGAATGAAGAAAGAGAAGCAGTGGTGTGTGTGGTCAGGGCCTTGCTGGCCCTGACCACACACACCACTGCCAGAATCATCACTGTCAGAATTATCAAATTATGTTTTTATAATTTAATATATATTTTGTTAATGCTATATGTATTTTACAAAATTCATTCCCATCAGTTTTGTTATTAACGTCATTTCATCGTTGCTCTCTCCCTCAATTTCGCTGCTTCCACTGCAGCTCATAGAAATTAGAGCTTTTGTCCAATCAGATTTTCCCCCTGTGCTGTCTCTGGGTAAAAAAATCTAGCCTGAGGCCTTCAGAATCTCCAGTGAATACCTTCTGCTATTCAAGCAAATGGGACAACGTTGTTGACTGTCATATTATTTAGCCAACCAGATTTCGAGTTTGCCATGTTGGGCGTATTCTTTTACACGTCAGGGCCTTCTAGCTGGCCTTGGCCTACGTCAGCAGAGTACAGCGTTATGCTAACAGCTAAACAGCCTGCCAGAAATTCATCAGAAGAGAGCCGGTTAGCTTAGCTAACTCAAGTAAACCTAGCTAGCACGTAAAGTAGCATTAATATTTATTTTAACTTTCTTTCTTGACATTTAGATTTTTAGATGTAGTGCTTTAGATTTGTTTGTTTTGATTTTTACTGAGTCCTGTTGTTTTTTTAACGCACAATGGCTGAAGGAGGAGAAGAAATGGATTTACAACACTTTTTTCACATTTTGGAACTGAAACGCACCGATAATGTACAACCGTGTTGTTAAACTCTTTCTAAAGACAGAAAGGAGGATGGACTTTGTCTTCAGATGATGAGCAGCTTTGGTAAGTCTGATGGATTTTTATGTGGCTGGAATCTGTGGAGAAGCCTGTTGAATCTGATTGTGTTATTTGTGTTTTACAGCATTTTTGCTTACTT
The DNA here is from genome assembly GCA_014773175.1 of Lucifuga dentata. NCBI lineage: Eukaryota > Metazoa > Chordata > Actinopteri > Ophidiiformes > Bythitidae > Lucifuga > Lucifuga dentata. The sequence continues at coordinate 37,084 of VXCM01004932.1, forward strand.
GCTGGTCGTATGAGTAAATGTGATGGTTGTTGTGAGTTTGTTCTTGTTTCTTTGGTAATGACACTGATTTAGGCTATGCCATGTTTATATGTGATGCAGCATCCTGTCATAATGCGTAATAATGCTACATCCTATTCATGTCTCTGCAGTTAGTGTGTTGTAACTGTCATAGGTGTTGATCCTCATGTTAAATCACTTTATTCCACTCGATAAAGGTCACTGTGAATATGGGCTGGTTATGTCGAATAACAACAGCCTATAACCCTAGTGTCATGCTGAGCTTATTAGAAGGTGGTTTAACTGTGGGAGGATAGCACTGAAGGCCTCGGCATAAAATGCACAGCCTGCCACTGAAGAGAAGCATATAGACAGAGCATGTGTGAATGTGTGTGTGTGTGTGAAGGGCTCCTCACACATGAAGACGGACAGGTGATCGATGCTGAGCGGATACAGTCTGACGATGCAAATTAGCAGCAGGCAGAGAGAGATGAGGAAGAGACTTGACAGAGCAGAATGCAAAGCGGAGAAAAGCTTCAGGGTTTTAATCAGTCTGCGAACTGAGGTCATTGCTGGTCTGAAGCCATGGGAAGATGTTATGTTGTTCACGTGTTCAATTGAATGATTTGAATGTGGAGTTTAGATTAGTGGTTGGACGATATAAACAATATAAAGTCATATCGCAATATAAAAAAATCTTCGATATAAAAATGAGGAAGTCAATATAATATCGAGAGAAAACAGTGCTTAAATACAGGAAGTTAATGACGGGTCAAACAGCCAATAGCGTGTCAGAACTGGAACAAACTAGCCAATCAGGTGGCAGTCATAATAACAGCCCACCCACTTCCTCATAGCGGCATTTAACTAAAAGGCGGTGAACACAGCGGCGGTGATATCTGGGCAAAAGTCAGACAAAGATGTCAGAAAGCGATGAAAAAAAAATCTAATGATGACTAAGAAGGGAAAGCAGCGCTGACGAAGCACGGCTGTACAACAAACATATTTTACCATCTGAAGTGCTGACATCTTACAGGTCACGCAGCGGCTACTTCAAACCCATTCCCCAGGACACGCAGCAAAGCTCTTGGAGGTAACGCTCTTTTTTTGTTTTCCGTTTTCCGATTCCAAAATGAAAATAGAAAAACAGTTCTTTTTTCATTTTCCATATCCCCTTTCCAAAACGAAACTCAATTGGCCATTATGTACACGGACCCAAACTACCATACAGTCTGCTTTTTCTGCTGTGGAATCGTACCAACAAAAAACAAAAATCATGAAGACATCATGCTTTCTTTATTGGAAAAGATATGATGCCACTGCAGACTGTTGAAAAAGAGGAATTTTTCAGTTCATTTTCAGTTGGTTACTTTTTATGTCCAGAACATGCATAAAGAAATGGTTAAAATAAATTTTAAATTCAAGTTACTTGAATTGCAGCAGAATCTTTGCCATATCACGATATATACTGATATTGATCAATATTAAAATATATATATATACAGTATATCATGATAAAAAAATGTTCATATCGTCCAGCTCTAGTTTAGATGAATATGACTTATGTCAGACACTTAAACACAACGACGGCATTAACAGCAGCCATGTAACTTTTCATTTCATGCCAATCACAACACAAGAAAACAAGGCGACTTATCCTACAGATCGATACTAGGGATTTGGATGAATATTTAAAAACTATTGTTTGTTGTTGCAAATAAAGCAATTAATTAATTTTATGATGTCAGTTGGTTATTTCACTGTAGGGTAGCAGGATAGAGCATAAAGCATAAAGAAGATCCTGATTTCATTCAAAGCCCTTTATGTGTCCAGTTTCCCCACCATTAAAAACCATCCATGTGTATGAGCGTTAGGCTAATGCTCCTGCCATTTCCCCTTGAGCAAGGCACTAACCTGCAGACTGGAGTTGGTCCATGCATATGGCTAAGTCAAACGCTGAGGACAATTATACCCATGGAAGTGTTGGATGAATTAAAAAAAAAAAGTATATTACAAATACATACATTAAAAAAAATTAATTAATAATAATAATAATAATAATAATGGGGGGGTGGGGGCTGAAAAAGGATATAGAGCACAAAGAATATGGACCAAAAACAAGAGAAGATGAGTGGTAGATTTAAGCTGAAAAATCTGTCACCATCATCTGTCTCTCTTCTACTCTGCTATCGACTGTTGCATCAGTGTGATCACAAGCTGGATAAGACACACACCAGAGAGAGAGAGAGAGAGAGAGAGAGAGAGAGAGAGGTGAAGAAAGCAACTCATCTGTTTCTTTCTTTCATTAAACCTTCCATCCTTCATCCATTTCCCAACTCTCTATCATTAGATTTTGTGTCACACACACACACACACACACACACACACAAACACACACACACACACACGAAGTCATTGATGGGCACTGAGCATAGATTTGATCTGTAAATCAGTGGTATTGATCTGCCCCAACTGGTTGTCTCTTCCTCTCTCTTTCTCTCCCTTGTTCTGACACACACACACACACACACACACACACACACACACACACACACGCACACACACAACCACTGATGCATATAAAGGCAAATGCTGAGAACAATGACAGAACAGTTTCACTGTTACTGCTGTGAAAAACAATGGATGTGTGTGTGTGTGTGTGTGTGTGTGTATCATTAACAGGTGATATTTTATTCTTTCTAATATTTTCACATTAATTTAATATTCAAACAAAAAATAAAATTCGCCCTGCATTTCTTTTTCTTGTGGCTTAACTGGAATGTACTGTAATTTAAAGCTGTAATTGTGTAATTGTACATGACCATAGAGCAGTAATTACAAGCATGCTGTTTTTACACACCACTGCTAATCCTGCAGAGTCAACTCCATCCACTGTGTTAGCAGATTAATACTCACGGCATGGGCTCTTGTTAAAATATGAGCATGCGCACACACACACAGGCACCCACTCAGATACACACAAAGGCAATGTTTATGTGCTAATGTGGGACTGCTTCCATGACACCTTCAGGCATTTTGTGTATCTGAAATTAGATTATTCTGACTTTGCAATTTAGGATGACAAGTGTTCCTTAAATCTTTTTGAGTATATCTACTGAGTGTGATGTATGCCTCTGTGTGTGTGTGTGTGCGTGTGTGTGTGTGCGAGACTACCACGGCAGTAACACAATGGTGTAAGCAGCAGTTGCCGGGCCCGTGGTCTGAGCGGCCCCCGTCACAGGCTGAACGGTGAACTCACATAAAGGCTGAAGGACATTGTGGAGGATTTTGCACAATGCAAGACTCTCCAGATTCCATTTAATAGGTGAAGGAGTGCTTCTTAAAGGTTCTCAGGGTTTCTGATTGGCTGTCAGGTCAGCAATTCTAATTCATCAGCTGGCTTCCTGCCAAGTAATTATTTTTTTTTAAGCTGTGCAGCCACTGTGCAGCATTAATATACGTAGCTATACAGTGTGCATTGTTTCACAAAGCAGTTTTTTTTGCAGCATTTAGTGACTTTGTGTTTGATGTATTAGCCTGTTCTTTTTATCGATACATACAATCAGCATAAACTTATGCAAAAATATCTATAGTTAGCAGATTTGTTATCTAGTTGATTTAATTTGGGATGATTGTGAACATTTATTGGGGTTGGCTTCAAGGTATTTGTCCTGTAAAGTCCAACACAGCATCTGTGAAAAATCTACTTCTATCTGTCACGGTGTGAAAAGATGCATAAATGTGTCTGGACGCTTCACAGGTGATGGAATACTGTGTTCAATGGAACTTGGATTTTTACAACTTCCTACTTGGAAAAATGCATTGGAACGGCACATGAAGTCAGAGCTCCGACTGGGAAACTCGGACCAAAATTATCTACCCCGACTTCACGTATATGACGTCACTCAACATGGCGGCGCCCGTGGAAGCGAGCTTTGTGAATGAACAGGCGAATAAAGTATTTTTTCCTTGCGTGAAATTGAAAGAAAAAGGTCAGAATCTATCGCTAAGTTAACTATCTACAGTGTATAATAACTGTTTGCCATTGATACGTAAGTGTAAATAATTTCATAATATTACTTCTCTGCACAAAGTTTAATACCCACTGTGATTAATATCATTGTAAAACAACACAACCAAACAGTCCTGTAGTCTAACTTTACTTTAGTTAGCATTTATTACTAAGTTTATTTAATCTTACAGTATTTATTGGTGTTCAGCCATGCTTTTTTCTTTATATTTGGCTGGAACAGTTTGAGGTTGGAAATTGGAACTTCCGACTAGTTGCCCATGGTAAGGAGGAGGAGGAGGAGCCTTCATTGGTAGCAAACCTTTAAAACTTAAAACTGAGTGATCAGCTCTTTAAAATAAACTAGTGCAGTGCCCGTTGAAAATGTGCATGTTTAGACCGGGCCGGACTTTGTGGTGTGCGCCGCAGCCTGCCATAGGTGCCACATGCTGCCACGTGGACTACTTTTTACCGGTGTAACAGCCCAAGATATATCCCTGCCCAGATTATCCCTGTGGTTAAAGTGGGCTAGCCTGTTTTATACCTCGGGTATATTCTGGGCTAGTCCAGCTTTTAGCCCGGGGTGTTATTTAGGCTATTTCATACCCCCAAGGCCAGATTATACCCACACACTCAGACACACAACAATCAAGGATACATAAGTTTTTGGTTTTATTTCTTGGTTTCATTTCACAGACTTTCACACCCTAACCCTGATGACACAACCTTATAATTTATCAAAAAAGTCTATGTTTGCAGTGACATGTTATTTTTTAAAGTATGATGGAAAGAAACTCTGGACATTGAAATGCAGACTAATTTATGAAAAACACAAGGGGGTATAATCTGGATTAGTGGGGTATAGTCTGGTCTAGGTCAAAATATACCCCGGGGTATAAACCAACCTGGGCTATTTTAAACCCCCCAGGGTATATTTTGGCCTAGACCACACTATACCCGGGTATAGTTTGGCAGGGGCTTAATATGGCCTGCTACACTGGCTCAATCTGAGAACCGCTCATCCAAATAACTTCACACGACACTGCACGTCTTTGGGTCCTGAGCAATAAACCTGCTGAATTTCAACTTCATACATGACGGGTTCTAGAGATGTTGGTGCCACAGACAGAGATTTCTGTATTGCCTCTGTCATGAAATCCCTGCATTTCATGCAAATATCACAAAACAAATTATCTTGAAAACCATGTCGGGTTTCATGATAACGCAAAATATTTTATCAAATCATAAAGCACCATTTCGTTCTTAGAGTGTTCTTAAAATGTCCAGATGATCAGAACTGATTATAGAGGGGTTTTAGGTCTAGTAGATGAACTGACCTGCATGATTATGAATAAAGAGAGAATAGTTTTCTTCTGCTTGTCGGGCACAGTTAAAAGTGAAAAGTGCAGAGTGTGTTTGTCCAGAGGCATGCGGCAAATCTGCAGCAAACAGGGAGAAATGCATCAGCTGTTGGTGTTTAGAGGCTGACATCAGTCATGATGATCCATCAAAAATCTGTCAAAACACTCCACTCCTAGGCTGGGCGATACGGCCTAAAACTAAAATCTTGATATTTTCCACACTGATGGCCGATTTTCGATTTTAATCAATTTTTTTTTTTTTTTTTTTTTTGGGGGGTCTCTTAAAAAAAGAAAAAAAAGTCCTAATTTGCTTTTTTGCTGCACTTTGATTGCAGATCTGCACCTCGCAGTGCTGCATTACTGCCACTCCACTGCACGTTTCTGTCACAGCTGCTAAAATAGTTTTAGCTGCAGCGCCTGTAAACTTTCCACGCTGTGAAGTGTGGAGCAAACGGCTCTGTAAAGGTTGTAGGAGCTGCACGCCATGAAGCGCAGAACCAAACAACTTCCAAATGATGAAGTGACGTTATCTTTTTTTAGGAACGAGCTCATCTTCAGTCGAAGTGTTTGTTGCCGTCTTGCTGCACGTCTGACCTGTGAAAGCTTCGTGGGCGTGACATCAGCGAACGTGATGGACAGTTGATTGGTAACTGCATCCATGTCCACTGCAGGCAGAGCCGCGGACCCTCACGGACACGCAGAAAGCATAAACAAGGCTTGTAGGTTTAACGCGCACAAAACAGGAATGAGCTTGATTGACAGAGAGCGACCCGCTTTTTCCCCGTTAAAAACAGTTAGATAGTAGTTGGGTTTTTTTTGTTGTTGTTTTTTAAATCTCGATTTTTCGATTCAGCCATTTTACACATCGTGCCAAAATGTAAAATTGAATTAATCAATTAAATCGATTTATCACCCAGCCCTATTCACAGCAGTTTTGAACAGGACATACAAAATTAGAAATACACAGAATGTTAAATCAATTTTACTGGCGAGGAAAAAAAAAAAAGCACAGTAGTGCAGCGTGGTGATCTGGTCCATGCCCAGTGCAAGAAACAGTTCAGTGATATTAAACAAAGAAACACATGGCGGAGCGCCGGGTCAGACTGGCTACAGGATGAATGGGCAGGGCTCTGGGGGCTGACATCACCACAATCTGTTCTGTTCCAGATGACATTTACTAACACCACCACAGCCATATGTGTATGTGATACAAATAGAGAAAAAAATGTGTTTTAGCTGTTTTTCCTCTTGCAGCAGCACGTTGGTGTCACCCCACCACTGAAAATCCACAAAAATGGCAGCGAACCTGCTTGTAATGCAAATGCATATCATGCTAATCCTTCACACCGAAATTACTTTATACCATCTGATTGTTACTGACACGCCTATTACCAGCGTTCTCTCCTCCCAATTAGGAGCAGTTCATTGGCTTTGTCAGTAGCAGAGGAAATTGCTCTTTAATAAAAGTAGAGCTCAGTGTATTTCAACGTAAGAATTTCCTCCTGCACTCCATTTATATTAAAATGCAAAGCTTGTTGCAGGTATACAGTGAGGGGATTAATAACTCCATGCCTTCAGATCATTACAGGTGAATTAAGTGATTTACATAAAATATCACCTCTCCCCCTCTTTGGTCTTTATTATATTTCATTTCCTTCCACGCACTTTGTTCTTGCATGATTATCGCTCCCATCATTTTAATACTACGAGGTCACTACAGCGGTGACCTTTACACTCTTTTCTATTGGTTGCGAGTGTTATTAATCTAGTGCTCCCCAGAAAGCTCCATTGATAAGAATGTCAGCCAAATTTCTGAAATGTAAACTGAAAGTGCTCTTGCAGATGCAGCAATTACAGAGGTCTAATTTTACTGATTCGTTGCTGCACTCTCGCCTCCGTGCTGCAGCCATTTCATGATCTAACAAATAACATGGCGCATAATGCCAGTTCTACTTTCTGCAGGAGGCAATACTGTAGGATAGAGAAGTGATTAGGCAGTCGTACATTATCATTGTGTGTGTGTGTGTGTGTGTGCATGTGCGTGTGCGTGCTTGCTTTTGTGAGAGACAGAAAAAGTGGCTTCCAACTTTTAATTCTCAGCTCGTCTCTCTGTAATCAGATGAGCTGACTTCCTCTGGTTCAGACAGGAAATCAATCACAGAAAAGCACACCAATCACTGCTCCTGTCTGGGTGACCCATACATGTGTGTGTGTGGATGTGTGTGTGTGTGTTACAGATCTACAAGTGTTATTGCGCAATTTTGCACATACTGAAATAGACTTTGCTTTAGCTTGTTTGTGTATTTAAAATTATCTTCGCCATTCAGGCAAACATGCGGATGTGGTATGTGTACGCATATATGTGTGTGTGTGGCTGCCTGTGTGCACACAAAAAAATGTGTTTGAGCCATGATTGAATTAAAAAACATATTCAGACACTCTCCATTGATCTGTTTGACAGTCTCCTCATGTCTTTAACACACTGCAGGATTGCACAATCACTCACATTGATAGCAGGAACCAGGGAGGGGGGGGGGGGNGCTCAATAAAGTATGCATGTATCAACAACTGGAGAAAAAAATTTAATGGGGTGGGAAGAACAGCAAGAGAAAAATGGTAAAGTATGAAAAGTAGTAAAAAACATAAAGCTGGACAACAGAAAAGACACGCAGCAGCGAAAGATGAAATAGGATGCAGAAAAAAGAGAGAAAAATGAGGAGGAAGAAGAAAAAGAAAGGGAAAAACGGATGGATGAGATGTGGAAAACAAATCACACAGTTGTGTTCTGCCGAATCTGCCTGGTGTACACAACAGCAAGTGTGTGTGTCACTCACACAAATGCACACGCGCAACCACGCGCCGAGGGAAACTAAAACACTTTAATCATGTTTTATATTGATTCACAAGAAACTGAAGTCGAAAGGAAAGATGAGTGTGTATCTGTGAGACTGCGTGTGTGTGTGAGAGAGAGAGAGAGAGAGAGAGAGTNGGAAAGATGAGTGTGTATCTGTGAGACTGCGTGTGTGTGTGAGAGAGAGAGAGAGAGAGAGAGAGTGAAACAAGGAGAAAGAGGAGCAAAAAAGGAGCGCTGTGATGTGCTCAGCATAGTAGAAAAGGTGCTGCCTGGCAGTGCTTAGACAGGGGAGGTCTAACGCCACACACACACACACACACACACACTTGTNGCTGCCTGGCAGTGCTTAGACAGGGGAGGTCTAACGCCACACACACACACACACACACACACTTGTTTGATCCAAACACGTGTACTGACCCTCCCACACACACTCGCAATTACACACACAAGCGCAGACACAGACATTAATTGATCCCGCTGCAGCGAGAGCCAGCAGAAAGGCTCGACATGAAGCAGCCGCCCTGTGGCCTCTACCCACACACACACACACACACACACACACACACAAACACACTTCTCCCACCATATTACAACAATGCACACTTCAGTTAGAGAGCAGCCACAAAAGTAACAACTAGGTGACGGAGGAAAGCGAGGAAGATGACCTCCAGTGAAGAGTGGAGGGCGCAGAGGTGCAAGAAAGGCAACGGCAATCAACAAGGTGACCGACATAAACAATGTTGTGAGCACAAAATTTCTTTTACTAATATTATTTTCTTTGTAAAACGAGTTCAGTCACAAATGCGTGATGCACCCACAAATCTCTTACGGCATTTTCACATCCAGCTGGGTTGGTAAAATATTATTTTGAACCCATGAACCATTTTCTTTTCAGATGAATTATTATTATTTATATACAATTTTTTTTTTGTTGGAAAAACGAAAATGCAGCAGTGAGAACATGAAAGGTGAGCAGACAGTCACTGCAGTTCCAACCAACCCTGGAGCTTTCTGTTTTCACTGCATTGTGAAAATGCAACAATTATAGAAAAAGCAAAGATCTGATGATGATGATTTCATTGCTTTTATAGATATTTCAGAGCAGCGCAGCAGATAACTTCCCTCTCAATATGTTAGGTTTTGCTTCAAAATTTGCTGTTAGAAATGCAACCAAAGTAAATGCAGCAGCACAACCATCAATCCAAGTCGATGCATGATGGGTTTGACATTCAGGGGAATAGAGGAAGAAAGCAAAACCAGAACTGAAAACTTCCTTCCTCTTTTCTCTCACTTTTCTTACCAATGTGGAGTGTTTCACTGTGAGCAACTTATAACCAGCCTGAGGTAATGCTACATGTGAAGAAGAAGAAGAAGAAGAAGAAGAAGAAGAAGAAGAAGAAGAAGAAGAAGACTTGTTCAAGAAACAATTTCTCAGTGAAAACACAGTATTTGACATGTAGCCAAACTTGATTGGATAATTGGATAATGAGCTTTTCAGCAAGTCTTCATCATCAACCAATCAAAGACAAGCTGTCACTATTTTTGTAACAAAGACGGATGTTGAAGTTGTACAAATATTGTTATATTAATTTAGGGCAGGAGTGAATATTTGTAAGAGGTTGCTGTCAGATGCCATTACAATATAACTTTGTTAAAACTGAAACATACATAAAGTAATGATACTCATATATAATAGATTAATAAGATATATATTTATTGAAAATAACAATAATAAAATGATTTAAGTTATTAAATTCCATTCCATTTTGAAAGACAAGACCAGTAACAATGGAAGCATTATCTTTAATTTGATCTATTTTCATTTTTTAAATATTGCTTTTTCTATAGACTTGTTATACACATTGCCCATCGCTGGAATAATACTTGGATCCACTGGGAACAGGAATGAAAAAATCCTAATAAAGCAAAAACAACATACAAAGACCTCAGAACAAATACTGTGACAACTTATCAGGAAAGAATGGGATATAAATTCATTATCAGTGGAATATGAATGAGTGTATCCTACGTCTTTTTCGAGGAGGCCAAACCAAAGAGTGTTTCCACAAAGTGACATTATATATTATAATAAAATTATAGATTTGGCTGAGCAGCTGCTGTTCACCGGTACACACAATCTGGCAAAGTGTTCCGTTGTTGTAAAAGCAGTTGCATACGCACTGTGACGAACATGTTGTCCCTGAAGTGAAGTCACACAGACAAGACATAATCCCTGACAGGCTGCAATATACAAAAATCAATCTTCCAGTTTGTAAAGTTTACAGACTTGGATGAGTTTAGGCATTAAAGTATTACAAAAGCGCTGGTGCTTGGCACTCGTGACACTATAAACAAAGAAATAAAGTTTGCTTTGATTGGTCCCAATGTAGGCTGTTGGCCTTGACTAAACTGACCTGCTTCATTCTTTCTTTATGCTAAGTTGAGGAAGTGAAACATTTAAAAAAAAAAAACAAAAACATAAATGAAGTGATGGTTAACCCTCTGGACTCCAAGCATTTTCTGGGCGGTTTTTGCTCCTGTCACATTTTTACTCACTGTGGCTCATTTTTCACTGTACCTGCAAGTCCTTCACCTCTATGGAAGCAGCACAATCATGGCTATATGTAGGAAGAACTCAAAAATGTCTTTTGTGCAGTATAACACAGTTATAATGTCATAAATCATAAAAAATACGTAAATTGAATTTCTTTGATAATTTATTTTTAAAAAATTGAAAAAAAAAAATGTAATCTATATATACAACATGTTTCCAAATGCCCACAAGTGTTACCGATACTGGAAAAAAAAATAAAATAAAAAAAATTTTTAAATTAAAAAAAAAATAAATATATATATATATATACATATATAGATAGATAGATAGATATATATATATTTTTTTTTTAAAGAAAGGGACCAGACATACTGAACTATGTACATTTTTACAACCTATAATCTCTATAAACAGTAGGCCCAGTGTGCCTGTGCAGTCTGCATTCAGCCAATGACTCGCTGAATTGTTGTCACGTGACTGTTAAAGAACACAGAGGTGCTCCAGGGATGCTAGTTGCTGCGAAAAACGCAGAATTTGTTGCTTTTTAAAAAATTTGGATTGTACAAAGGGTTTATTTTTTTAGCAAATTTTTAAATGAGACATTTATAATAAAGTGATTTTGAGGAAATATCACTATTCTAAGCTTAGATTTGGTTATGTTTCCTTACAGAAGTGTTGGACGCACATGGTTAGTTCAAGGACCATAGGAAATTTGAAAACCCAACGATAATTTTGATTTTTAAAGTTTCTGGCTGTGACAAATGGTGTAATTTTGGCGATTGTTTAAAGAAANATAATTTTGATTTTTAAAGTTTCTGGCTGTGACAAATGGTGTAATTTTGGCGATTGTTTAAAGAAAGGGTTTGCCTTTCAAACCCACCAGCGGGTTTTGGGGTCCAGATGGAAAGATTTTCAAACTAACTTGAGAGATTGGACAAAGCATTTTTTTTTTCATTGTCCAACTCCCAACCACGTAGTTTAATACTATAAAACTCGAAGCTCAGAATCTCTGGCTTCCAACATGAAAAGGATGAAAAGCCAAAGAATAAAATTAAGACATGAGCACTGGAAGCCAAAATCATAGATATTTTTTTTTTTTCCCTCCAGCTAAAAAGTAATCAATATTTAATATTAAGAATTTAGCATTTTTGTCTCTATATTGAAAAGGTCAACTCTCTCCCCAGTCCCTGTTGCTGGTAACTCCACTGTTGCCCTGGGAACAAGACTACTCTGAAAACGAGCAGAAAGACTGGCTGGATTTACTCTACAAGTCTTGATGCTCAATTTTGATCTTTTGGCTGCATCTGATTTTTTGTTCAGTGTATTTAGATTTTCTTTTTTAAGCAGCTCATATCTGATACCTGTATTTACACAGCTTTGACCTGTAGCAGCTCGGATGCAGCTACACATGCGCATATTTCTGAAACAGATGTAAAAAAAAAACCTGCTTCAATGGACTAAGATGAGTATTTTAAAATATGATCAATGGGTTAAAACTTTCACATGCAGAGAGAGAAACATCTGATATGTTGTGGGAGTGTTTATCTCTCCCATTGGGACACATATTTTCATCGAGCGATCACAGAGGAGAAGCGGGTGGAGTTGGAGTTTTGCTGCTGTAACTGGAGCCTGTTATCACACACTAACACGTCTATTTGACATAAACACACATCAGCATGTCTGATATACATAGTATGTCCTCCATTTCTGTTTACAGAGAGCATCAGCGTATTGATTGCTTACATTATCCATATGTGGACAAGGTGGAATGTTACGTAGGAGTCGGAATGTGAAGGAAATTCCAATTTGTGTATTTAGACAGCAGTTGCGTTGGTGGATATCTGATACATATCTGATTTATTTCCACATATGCAAGTGGCCCAAATCAGATCTGAGCNTTGGTGGATATCTGATACATATCTGATTTATTTCCACATATGCAAGTGGCCCAAATCAGATCTGAGCATTCCGATTCCATCCGATTCCATGTGGCTTTTTACCATTTACATCTTTAGGAAGCATGTCTGATATGAGTCACATATGAGCAAAAGATCAGAATCAGGTCGCATGTGCGCATGTTTTGTAAATCCAGCCTCTGTGTATGAGTGTGTGTGTGTGTGAGTGAGTGTGTATGTCTAGCTTGGTTCCTACCTGTTTTTTCCAAAAGTCTGAGAGAATCCTGGACGTTATGATAGACGAGCAGCTAACCTTTACTGATCACATTATTTCTTATCCAACTCAATGACCAGCTTCAGATTCTGCCTAATGAAGCAATTAAAACATAATCTAAAGGCTTATTTAGTTACAGTGCCGAAAGAAAACTTCCTAGAATTAAAAAGTAGCAATTTTCTGAAGATGATTTTTGAAAGGTGAGAAACTGAAGTGGCTACTGACCCGTCAACTACCCATATCTGACAAACGATGAAAAGCTTTTAAAGTTGCAGTTTATTGTTGATGGACTGCAGGTCAGGGATGGATCAGGGTACAAGCCTTCACTTACCATTTCCATTACAGCACTGCTGCAGGTCTCAAAGACAGGACCGTTCCAAACTAATATCACAGCGGCTCAGCTTGCCTTAAATGAACCTGCATTATCTTTTCATGGGAGATGAGGTCTAATCTCACTGTGTGCTGGCGATACTGAAAGGCTAATTGTTATAATTGAGGTGATGCATGCATTTCCTTGTGTTTTTGTGACTCATATCTGCTGTGCATTACATGACGCTGATAAAGACTTATTATTATCATTATTATTATTAGTGCCACATTTCTCATGAGACTAAAGTTACCTTATGAACAGAAGCGGCTAAGAGAGTGTTGGCAACCTGAAACGGCCTCTGAAAGCATTTAGACATGGAGGGAAATGTGCTTAGATTGATGTTTGCACTTAAAGTAAAGGCTTCAGATTTTCTAATAATGACAGCTTGTGGAAGAATTTTATCCTATATGTTATTAAAATTATGTCCAACATGTTTATCCTCTTCAGTAAATCCAAACAGACTAGGCAGAGGGAGAGAGAATAGTCATGATGACAGGATGAAAGGACTTCCTGTTGTGAAGTCCCTGTCACAGCAGGAACTTCTTCAGGAACCAAGAAACTTTCTTTCATTTTGCACCAAGGAACAAGAAACCATTTTTTAAGTTCGTACTTCATGGTAGCGACTCTCTGAACTGCTGGATAGAGCTCACAACACTGAACATTGCTGACTGGTCAGATGCAAACTTCCCTTTTTGAAATAATCCAGTTTAGCTTGTTTTTGCACACAGCAAAACAAAAAGATCATGCAGTCTGGCTCTGATAGACTAAGTACCATCATACCATCAGTATGACCGTCTCTGCATTGTCTTTGTTGGCGAAATTAGGCAGTAGCATGGTCCCTCTGAATTCAGAAATGCCACCAATACGTAAGTTGTGTAAATGATTCAGCTGTTGTGTGGCTGTATTGTCCATAATCTTTACAGTACAGGCAGTCCCCAGATTACGAACATCCGACTTACAAACGACCCATACTTACAAACGGACCGCCATAAAGGTAAGCTATTAAATTAAAAATTCGAGTTACATACAATGATTCGTAATAATGAACGGTGCACTACTTTACGACNTAAATTAAAAATTCGAGTTACATACAATGATTCGTAATAATGAACGGTGCACTACTTTACGACGCATGTCAAAACAGCAGAAGAATGTCTCTTCCGACATGCAAGACATCATAGGAGTGAGAGTGTTAACCTACATGTTTTTTATACCCTCACACGCTCTCTCTCTCTCTCTCTCCATTACGTTTACGATGTTTTAGGATATCTGGAAGAGTTTATTTAATGTTTCTCATGCATAGAAAGGTAAAATATATACGCTAGATATGCACCTAGATACACACCTTATGTAACGGTTTCAACTTACGAACAAATTCCACTTACAAACAGCTGTGGGAATAGAACTCATTCGTAACCCGGGGACTGCCTGTACTTGAAGCGTAGAGCAAAATCGAGCAAGGAATCAAGGAAGCAAGGTTTAATTCTGGGTAAAGTTCCAAATTAAGTTCTGAAGCTTTGATGCAAAAGCGCCTATAGACTATCAGTCAAATTAAACCATGATCTCAATACTTAAGGTAGTTATCCCTATTAATAACAGCATATACAATAAGAGATTTTCACCTTACTGTTCATCTTTACAAATTTTTCCAAAAACCAACTGTTGAGCTGTTTTTTTTTTTTTTTTTTTNTTTACTGCTACCAAAGTAGCATTTCTTTCACCCCTCACGGTGGACCTTCCAGTAACTCAGCATCATCATCAGTATCATTCTAGTGTCACTGACCAGAGAAGCAACTCCACAGCACGACGGTATCTGAAGCTACAAATTGTAATTTCCACAAACCACAGCTCTCATAGCATCGGCAGAAGACACAGAGCCACCAGTCTGAATGTGAGCTAAGGAAACAAATTAACTGTGTTGTCTCTCCGCAGGCTCTGCAGCAACTTTCAGAGGCACAGAAATTATAACTTTCTGTTGAAGTTGTGAAGAAAATGAAAAGAGCAATCGGAAATGCCTCTGGAAGCTAAATAATTACAGTGGTGGCGGGAGTGCAGAGTCTGAGCCTTTAAGTTTTGATGTTTCCTAATGAACCATTTACATAAAAGACACAAAAAACAATGAAAAAATGCTGACAAAAGGATTAGTGGGAGAAGAAGAGAGCTTGTAAGGAAAGAAAGTGTGGTCAGGGAGTCACTAAAAGCCTGGTGAGATGCAATTTATTCAGGGTGAGAGTGGATGACTCCACAGTCTCAGTGGACAATAAGCTGGACTCTGTGTTGTGTCTTTATATGTGAGTTTATGTCTTTTGTTTAGACAGCTGGAGAAATGAAACAAGCAAAAAACATTCTTATGACTATACACTGAGTTAATGCGGGTAACCATGCATGTACACTCATTGTGTATGCACACGTGCATGTGCATAAAAGACAAAATAAGTGCAATTTATTCTCTTTGAAGGAACAAATGGTTGCAGATGCCGTTTCATCTCGATAAACAAGAGACAAGGAACATATGCAGCTAACAGGCTTCTCTCACTGCCATCTGTCTGAATGTGGAACGATTATTTGGCATCCCTGAACTCACAATAAGCAAACGTTGTATTTTGTGGGTGAATATACATCCGTGTGTGTGTTTGTGGTGTCAAATACCTGTCAGCCAGAGCTCTAAGGATTTTGATAACATACAGAGCACTTTGTGTGGAATCTCTAGAGCCTTAGCATTCAGTATTTACAGTCTTCATTTTGTGGAGGCTGTGCGTGCGTGTGTGTGTGTGTGTGTGTGTGTGTGTGTGTGTGTGTGTGTGTGTGCATGTATGTATTTGGTTTAGAGGCAGAAATCCGTGTGAGATCAACTGACAGTTCTCTTGATTAAAGCCAGCTGTTTCTCTTCATTTACCAAAATCCCTAGAACACACACACACACACACATTACAGACAAACTTTACACTCACACACTTCTGACTCACGGGTGAGACAGAGCCACAGACATCTCCTTCCTCAAAATGTGTGTGAAAGCTGTCATGATTCTCTCACTGATACTTTTTTTAAAAATTATTCAAACAAGAAAAAGCCTGATATAACTTTTGTAAAAGAGAAGAAAATAATTTAAGCATTTCTCACAAATTATGTCTTCTTCTAAATACATACAGAAAAACATAAAGTTATTTAATAAAATGTCTTTTAAAAAACCGTTACAAGCCTTTCCTCTTAAACGTAATGAAATTATTGAAGAATTTCCACGATGATTTAGTTTTTCTGAAGTTATGTCATTATTTTCAAAATACATCTGTGTAACATGGTTGAGAAGATAGAAGCAGTTCATTCATTTTAATAACCTGAAAACAAGTAACAGAAATTTGGGGGAGGGCCATACAGTATTTATTACTGCAGGCCAGCAGTTTGAGCCACCCCCAGATTTTTAAAAAAAATCATCAATATACTGTATGTTTTACAATTTATTATGAAATGACAGAAATACATAAAATACATGTAACTAATTAGTTTTCAAGAAAAATTTGTCACATCAAAGCACTTTGAAGTCATTTCAGGCTCAGACTTTGGTTTGGTCAAAGTAACTCCCTCTGGCCNTCAAAGCACTTTGAAGTCATTTCAGGCTCAGACTTTGGTTTGGTCAAAGTAACTCCCTCTGGCCAAGTCAGAATTCTCTAAACATTTTGCTTCTCTTTTTAATAGATGTAATTTTGATATAATTTTGATGAATGTTTTGGATTGTTGTCCTGTTGAAGAATGAAATTTTAACCAATAATTTGTAAACCGGATGGAATCACGTGTCTTTGAAGGATGGAATTGTAATTATCTTTCTTCATAATTCCTTTAACTTGGACCAAGTTAATGCTCATGCTATTGCTATCTGTAGCACGTTAATCCAAAATGATGTGGGAGAAGGCAGACAGCAGCTATTGAATAGAATGTTAAAACACATCAGCAGGGAGTTGGAACATGCCAGGAGTGCTGCACTAATACAGACTGATGCCTTCATTATTAATCATTTCTGTAGCCATAGTAGCTACATAATGTGCTCTTATTGAGAAATTCTTGTTGAAAACTAATTTATTAGATTATTTTATGTATTTTTGTCATTTCATGTGCAATAAATTGTAAACCAAACAGTGTGTGGATGATTTATTTATTTTTTAAGCTGGGGGTGGCCTCAAACTCCTGCCTGTAGTGTACGTGCCAACACTATTGCAAACAGTGTACACATGGCCACCATGCTAAAAATGCTCCTCAAACTGACTAGTTGTGCACCAGCTTCTTAATTGGATTTTCCAGTCCACCTTAAAAATAGCTTAACACCTACAAAGGGTGCTGCTTTGCCATTTTTAACATGGCTCCTGTACAGCAAATGTAATAATACAAGGATTACATGAAGGGGAATAAATAAAATTTTAAAAAAAGGCTCCCGCTATATGTGACATTTAATTAACTTCTGTATCCTGAAATTCATCTATGCTCTAAAGACAAATCTAAAATATGTGCAAGAGTTTCACTGGCCCCATCTGCCTCTCACTCCCCCCCCCCATAAATATTTTCTGCTGGCGCCACATCTGACTTTTGAAATTTATTTGGGTCATTATGCTCCATCTGCTAAACTACAATAATGCACATTGACAAATAATGCATATAGTGAGGACTTATGTGCATATATTAAGTGACTTTTAAGCCGTTATAAATCATTTTTAAACCCTTTGAAAGAACTAAGAAACTTTCCCCCTCAATGTTTTGTTTTCCTTTATTAAAATGTTCCTTATTCTCTGTGGCAGTTTTATTACAATAGCAGGGCTGAAAGCGGATTTAGGGACAAAGTTATATATCAAAATAAAAAATGCATGCAATTACATATGATAACTTCTATTAGGAAGAATATAAGACAACTAAGGCAATATAGTTGTAGACTTTATTAAGTTTCATTTGTTATATTGTATATATATGTTTTTTTTTAAATGTATGCTGCAACTGTAATTAGTTTATGTCCAAAGCACGGCTGTAAAAGAATACACTTGAGTCAAACTGGACTTTATTTAAAGAAATAATAACTTAGAACATTTAAATAAAGTCCAATTTGTGTTGTATTTTGCAAGTCATACTCCTATGCGGTAAATATTGTCCCTAAATTTGCATGCATATCCTCCCAGTCTGCATGTCACCTGCTCATTCTCATTCCTCTAATCCCGCCGAGATGAGAAAGAGCGCTGTTTAATAAATCAAAGATGGGGTGGGAGAGAGGACAGTTCTTCTGTGGTGGCGTGAAGGATTGTCTTTGACCAATTAAGGTGAAAACGGATCTGGAGACTCAGCATTAGGGAAAGAAAGAGATGGATCGATCCACCAAAGTGACTGTCTTGTGTAACCAAAGTAAAAATTAAGGGCAACATCATTCACTTCACTGAGTTAAAATACTTCCTTCCAGTCAGCACGACCACCACATCATCATGTGAAATTAATATGAAATTATAAAGGAATTAATTGATGAATAAATAAGTAAAATTATATATATATATATATATATATATATATATANATAGATAGATAGATAGATAGATAGATAGATAGATAGATAGATAGATAGATAGATACCAAGTGTTTCTGCAATATTGACTCACAGAAGAAAGGTTATCCAGCAGATGCCAGATCACTAATGAGAAAATTCTATCATCTTGATGCCTTGATTCAAAGAGTTTCCAATGTAAATCGATTTTTTAAAATGAAATAGAGATACAAAGATTTTAATATAACTGTTGGAAATATGGGTGCTGTGATGCTGTCAGAGAATAGTTTGAAAAAGAAAATAAAATAAAGAGATTCAGCCAAGATGTTTTGAAAACTGCAGCTATCAAAGAGAATAAGGTTATTAAGGCATACAACAAGGAACAAATGCTGAATGTAGAAACTCTTCACCTTCCCTTGACCCTTGACAGAACCCGACAGGAACTCCAGCTGAAAATGCTTGGAGATGTTTTTACAGATTCTCCCTTTAACACTGTAAAAGACACAGCCGCAAACACAAACAAGGGCTAGTTTCAAAGAAGCTGAAAACCTCATTAAACTACGCCTACATTTCAGCAACTCACCATTTTTCTTCTGAAGACACGACACAAAAAACGCTGACAACCTTTGCTCTGGTAGCTATATCTTGGACAGTCTGGACATTGATGCACCAATGAGGAACTTTATCAGTGCAAACCCAGAGAGAAAGGCCATAGTTGGAGTTCTGTGATATAATCTGTAATCTCCAATGATCGCCTAATAATTGAAGATCAGGCTTTGGCTATATGTGTTATATGTGGGTGTTTTATGGCTTAAGTTGGATTTGGAGAATCAGTGCTTGATATTATCCTGAGAGCCATATTGTGACATCTTTTGCACTCTCTTTTTTTTTTTTTACATAATGTTCATTTGTTTAAAGCTCAGAGCTTACAGACATAAAACAGATTATAGTACATATGTATCTATGTTTGACATACATCCCCGTGAATGTTTTTTGCTTTGCAGTGGAAGTTCAGCACCATGGACAGCGTACATGCACTCTGCAAACTCCATTCACAAGAAAACTCCAGAAAACTCAGGAAAAGGAGGATCACTCATGACACTATAGGCTGGATTTACACGACCACGCACATGCAACCTGATTCCGATTTTTTGCGCACATGCGACATGTATCGGCTACTCTTCCTGAAGATGTAAATGGTAAAAAGCCACATGAAATATGTGGAAATAAATCAGATCGGATATCCGCCAATGCGACTGCTGTCTAAATACACACATCGGAATTTCCTTCCCATTCTGACTCCGACGTCATGTTCTATCTTATCTGCATATGGATGATGTAAGCGATCAATACGATGATCGCTCTCTGTAAACAGAAATGGAGGACATGCTAGGCTATATATCAGCCACACTGATAGGCTATGTGTTAAATGTCAAATAAACGTGTTAGTGATCGGAAACCATCAGGAAACTACGTGTCCGACAGGAGAGATAAACGCTCACACAACATATCAGATGTTTCTCTCTGCATGTTAAAGTTTTAACCTGCTGATTATATTTTTAAACAGTTCTCTCATCCACTGAAGCGTTTTGTTTTCATCCGTCTCAGAAATGTGCGCATGCGCAGCTGCATCATGCTGCTACAGGTATCAGCTGCTTAAAAAAAAAATGTAAATACGCTGAACAAAAAATCGGATATAGGCAAAACATCAGAATTGAGAATCAAGACTTGTAGTGTAAATCCAGTAATAAGTGACAACATCAAAATAACAAGCAATTACTGAGACATTCTACTTCTTAGGGATCATTCGCTATGAGTAGAAATGAGCCTTTCTTTGACAGTTACACAAAAATGTCTTAAGAACTCAACTTGTTCACATGTTGTTGTGAATGTTGGCGTTGGCGTAATGTTCTCTATTACAAATCACCAGTTTGTAGGCCGGTACCATAATTATTGCGTAATCAGTGGGTGTAGCTAGTGTACTGTAAATGAGTGCTGTCACACCTTGTCTACTTCCTGATGCTGGATTTAGAGTAAATGAATACAGAGACAGCAGTCATGCCTCTGTTTTCCTTTGGAGTAACTTTACTCTAATAATTCAACCTTGTCGGCTGCTGTTGCTGTTCAGTGCGGTTGAGTTGTTCTGCTCAGCCACTGGATTTAGCTTTTGTGTGAACAGCAAACGGTGACATCTCTATTCTTTACATAGCCTGTGACTTATTGTTCGGTCCTGTGATCGAACAATTTACCACCAGGTCATGTGTGCGCACACCAATGCTGTTGCCAAAGCAACGAATACAGACTAGTTCAAATCCATCATGATAACTTGCAAAGACAAAAATAATACACATTCTGCGTTGTCTTTTTCCTTACGCTGCATCACAGCCTGTAATGTCTCATGGATTAATTACTTATCCTTACTTACAGTGAGAGTGGTTCATGTGTGATACATCTCTGACTCAACAGCTCAACAGCAATTACTGTGGATAAACATGGTTGCAATTAGGTTCTAATTAAATAATTTAACATCACACATTTACAATTAATTTAATTATAATTTATTTTTAGAGAAATGTCAAAAATAGTAAAAATTTCGCACTGGACACAAAATGAATTATTCTAGCCAAAATAACTGATTTTCTCATTTGCTGTAAAAACATATTAAGCCATATTTTTGATAACAATTAACTGAATTAAATGACTCCCAGTAACGTTAAAAGAACCACTGACAGCTCATTCTGCAGCTCTATGCAGCTTCTTGCTTATCATTTGGGTTTTTCTGGTATTTTGATTGACTTCCTATGGCTGTCACTGGCCCCACCCCTTACAAATCCATTGGCAATGCAAAAGAACTCACAGAACATGGTCCAACGTGATCTACCTATCTAAAAGGTGAATAGATGAGGTAAACCAGTCAGAAAAAGAGGTGAACATCAAACCAGAGTCAAATATTTTCCTCAGGATTTGGCAGACGAAAAGGAAAGGAGAAACCCAGTGAAAAAACAATGATGAAAGTGAAGGAAAATCCAAACCTTGTGATACTCACACACACACACACACACACACACTCTTCCATGTAGAAACCTCTCTCTCATCTCTCTCTTTCATTGTGTTAAACAGTGCCTCCACTTGACTAAATCACTAGAATGAGAGGGGAAAATAAGGGCAAGAATGTAAGAGAGCAAGATAACGAGGAAAAGTGAGACAGACAGAGAGAATGGAATGGGATTAGAGGGATAATGTGAGCAGATGGAAGAAGGTCGAGGCTCTAGCAGGACTCTCCACTCCAAAAGGATTAAAAGACTTCTACTGCTGACAACCGAATGGATGACACATTCCTCACACTCTAGAAACCCATCTGAGCCACATTTACCCCCACTCCTCCCCTCTCTTAAACTGCATGAAAATCAGGCTTTTGGGGATTTTTTTTTTTTTTTTTTTTTTTTTTGCTATATCCATCCATTCGGGAAACATTCTCACTCATCTTCCTTGTATGATTTGCATTAACATGTGTGGCCTGTCAGAGCAAAACTCATTTAATCCTGCTACAGATGCACCAAGACTCGCTCAAGATTCAATCAGCCAGACAAGTCCAAGAGAGGATTTACAATATCTAATGTGCCTACGTTACATATATGCCTCATTAAAGCTGCAGTGAATGTGCATCTCGCATCTGGATTGGAACTGAGTCTGAATTGCCTGGATTACATTTATACATCCATAAAATAAATAAAATCTGCTTTTATCAACATGCATATTAAAATCTTGTCACTTCCTCTCAGTATTTACATCTCTTCAAATTGACAATAAGGCTTGTTTTGCTTGTCATTCTTCCACCAATATCCTGACAATCTATATTTCATGCTATTTTTTTTAAAACTGGGAACAGTCCTGCGTGTCTTTGATATATTTGTGTTGCCAGTAAAAAAAAAAAAAAAAAAAANAAAAAAAAAAAAAAAAAAATCATGATTCAGTCCATCAGCAACGATGAAAGTAGATGAACTTTTTATAGAGCGAAGGGAAACTTATCAACTAACATATTTCATCAGCTGGTGAACAAAAGCAATTTGGAGATTTCCCCAACAACGCAACCTGGGTGGTTTCAAGGCTTATATGCGAGTTTAGGTACTATATGAACACCACAACTGAGCCTAAGCGTTCGCTTGTGCTCTATAAATCACATAAATCACATTTAAGATGAAAGAATACAGCTGTTTTGTCAGTATTAATGACCACTTCTTACTGAAGAAAATGCTATCGGAGGGAAGTAATCTGAATGCATCTGAGGGTTAAGAACACCCCATCTGCCATTTCCCGTGCGTAATTTACGCACAATCGCACAACAGTAATTCAACAGGAGGAGTCTTCTGCATATCTGCACGCTCGCGCACACGCGCGCACNATCGCACAACAGTAATTCAACAGGAGGAGTCTTCTGCATATCTGCACGCTCGCGCACACGCGCGCACACGCGCACGCGCAAACACAGTTGTTTCCGTACTGACCTCTTTTATCCTGAACTTTGACGGTGATCTCCACCAGTGGCTCGGTCTCTCGGTCCAGTCTACGCGATATGATTATATCCCCGTTGTCCCGGCTCACGCTGACCGGGAAGCTCTCCATATCGGGATCCACTAGTTCAAACGTGGCCGACTGAAACCTCACCGGATTTAGGTTCATCACCACTGAACCGATCCCTGCGTCCTCGGACACGTTGATAAATATTGGACTGTCAGATTCCAGAACGGATCTGGACCTCCGGGCCAGCTCCTTATTTTTAGGTTTTCGTTTTACCAACAGGGGCATTTGCGAGGGCACGACTGGCCATTGCCGGGGATTAATTTCCATGGCTACGCTTGGACTGGTACGAGGCGGCCACCCGCGGTCCCGGGCAAACACGTTAAACTTCATCGGTCCCTCCAGACCGAGAATTGAGTCCACCAGGAGGATCTCGCCAGTTTTTGGCACTACGTAGAAACTTCCGTTTTTCGGCAAGGCGAAGTAGATAAGTTCCGCGTTTTTGCCGCTGTCGTCATCCCGCGCGGTAACCGTATAGATTGCCGTGAGGAGCTCGGTAGCATCGTCCAGGCTCAGTTTCACATCGGTATTGGGAAATGTGGGTTGGTGGTCGTTGGTGTCCAGAACGTCCACTTTGATGGACGCCACTTCAGCGACGACCGTAGAGTCTCCCTCCTCTTCCCGGGTGAGTCCCAGGCATTGCCCGCAACACAGACCGAGACCCAATACGTATTCAGCCCGTTCCTCCCGGTCCAAAACACCCGACGTCTTCAACAAAATATGCCCCCGTTTGTGGTGCGCCAACACATGGAAATTCTCGCTCCCATCTCCCAGGAGTTTAAAGTGCGCTGCGGCTGATCCCGGGTCCTCGGTACCGCACAACCTCTGCGCGTTGAGCCGTTTTAACGGAACGCTCAGTCCATTGACCCGCGAGCCCGGAGAAGAGTTCTCAAATACGTGTCCGTGAAAGAACGGTACCTGCTCCATGGTTCTCTTCCCGAGGGCGCAAGAAAGCAAAAGCGGTAGAAACACAATCCAGATCATGGTTGGATGTCTCATGGGCTCCACTGTGCTAAAGCGCTCCTACCACGCGACACCCATGGGTGCGCTCAGGCTTTTGGGTCTTTCTCCTTCTTTCCCTTCACTGTCCAAAACTTCCATTAAACTGACATTCGCGTTTTTGTTGGTACCATACTTATACTCGAAGCAGGAGAACTTTGTCTGTTTGCGCCGTGCGTCCTCCTGCTCTCCTGCTCTCCTCTGTCTGCTGCCTCACCAGCAGCGCCGTGTGTGTGCGCGCGTCCCGGAGAAAAACTGCTTCTCAGCTCGAGTGCGCGCTTACCTCCATCCTCCTCCTCCTCTGCTGTGCGCTTTTTCCGAGAGATCTCTCACTGATCGCACTTGATTCGTCTGGTGTTTGAGTTGCTGCAAATTATGCGACCATACAGCGGCTTCCTCTGGCTGTAAACCTCTTATATGAAGATGATCAGACCTCTTAGAAGTGGGAAATCAGTTTTCATTGCGTCCGATTCGCTGGCGGTGATGTGTTTCATCATGAATTTATTACACGGATCCGGTTATTTTACGCATGCATTAGCAGTGCATCAACGCATCTGCAGCAGAGTGAAGCAGCTAGAACGGATTTTCTCATCGGAAATGAACTTCTCAGCCGAGAAGCAACGAGCCGCGTCAACTCGCTTTGTGCACGCGTGTACACACACACACACACACACACACACAATCTGCTACAGACAACAGGCAATTGTGTGCGCGCGCGTGCGTGATCCTCAGTGAAACAACCCGACCTCCCCTCTCCCTGATCAATGTCCAGTCTTGCACATCCAGATCCATCACTCCTCTTTCCAATAACCTGTCAGTCCATTGGATTAAAATAATGTAAAAATCGATCATTTTTAAACACCTCCAGGGGGCATGGAGAAAATAAAAGCTTATAGCTTCAGGCAAGGACCCTGAAAGACTCCAGAGGTTTTGTCACAGTGAAGTGTCCTGTTTGAAAGTGTTCATCATCCAATGTGTTTTGTATTGTAGCGTTAGTCTCAGGGGTCCCATCACTCCAGGCAGGCCTCCAGCAAAACCAGGAACAGTCTTATATTTGATCCAACAGACAGTCTTCCAGTTCGTTTTCACTTTGATGTTACATGATGGTAGAATTCGGTAAAATCCATGATCTTTGTGTTTGTGGATCCACGGCAGTTTGCTGATGGTGATCACCTTTTTGCAAGTTTTTGTGCATGGTGTGTGTGTATCTTCATTTGAATTCCCACACATTTAAAACACTGCGCTCTGCAAAGTTTCAAAAGTCCTTGGATATAGGTTTCATCCTTAGACAAAAAAATTATATTAATCTATTCACAATCAAACTTTTGTTTTGTGTGGGAGTGAATTTCCACTGGTATTTAGCATAACATTTAAAACCAGGTTGTGAAGGTGACTTCACTCTGGAAAGTTTTAGAAATAAATAATATTCTTGATGTCAAGAGATATGTACATTCAATTAGGAAATCAGAGCAAAACTACAGTGAGCATAGAACTGTTTAAAATCTTACACACAGAGAAAGAGGTGGTATAAACAAACATCCTGAATCGTAATTTCTTAGTTTCCCAAAAAATATGTGAAATCTAATAACAGTGAGCTAGAATTCATTATCTCCATCAAGAGGTTATGTGATCACCAATGTTTGATTGTTAGCAGAATATTTAGAAAAGTTATGGATGAAATTTGGGGAATGGATAATGTCAAGAGGAAAAAGTGATAAAATTTTGGAGGTGATCCAGATCATATTCTGCATCCAGGATCCAGAAGCAGTTTTCAGCCTACAAAAATCAATGCTAATGGGCCAATTTCAATTAAATTTAGCTGGCTTTGTTGGCCTTGGATCTGCTCTTGGATTCATTCTTGTTGAAGTTGTTTCATGCAGCTTCACCTTTTCAGAGATTTGCCTTTAAATAATGGCAATTCCACCACTATTTATCTGAGCCCGCTGGCAGATTTTTTTTGACTTGTTTAAAACATTTCTTGGCAAAATATTTCAACCATACTTTATTTTACACCATGCAGACAAAATAAAATCTCCTGCCAGGTTCACTTTGGGTTGGTTTGTGTTAGGAAACTCATGCATTTGCTGTGGCATGCTGCTGAAGAAAAGCACAGTCTCAAGCTGTGAAGAGATTGGAAGGAAAGTTATAAAATTTACAGTTACAATTAACAATTAACTGTAACAGACTGCCTTAATATATGTGACTCGTTAATGGATTTCAGTGATAAGCTTGAGGGTTATTCAAATTAGTAAGAACTCATACACAGATATTTCTAACATAAGAGCAAATAAACATGGGGAAAAAAAATATACAAATGGATTAATTTCCTCGTTTTTACATTCTAGCCAACAACATGGAGTGCACCCTAAATCAATAACTGGATCTGGGCTAAACTGCACCTGTTGATAGTCCATCATAGCATATACTATGTCTGATTGGTGTTTAGTTTTTGAGAAATAGGCAAAAGATGTCAAAAAAGTGCCCTATCTCACCATGCTAAGAAATCATTTCAAAAATTCCCTAAATCCAGATTCACACCATGTCCCACCCTTCAACCAAGTTTCCTTAAAATCATTTAATAACGTCTTCAGTTATCCTGCTAAACGAACAAACACACAAACCAATTATTGAATTTGACTTGACGAAGCCTGGATCCTACTGGCAAGATTTAATGAGCGTATTTAAGTGTATTATTTCATTGTATTGAATTACTTTGATGTAAACAGACTTATCAGAGATACATTTCAAAGCAAAAACAAGTTAAAGGTGAAAAAGAGAAAGACAGACAATCTGGTCAGCTGTTAAGAGTTTGGTTCTCTGTGACTGACGTTTCAGTGAGCACCAGAGTGAATCATTTCTTCCTCTCATCTTTGTGTGTGTGTGTGAATCTTTGTTTTAAAATAAAACTCAGCATGAGTTTCTCAGTTCATGCATCTTCTACTCTTCTTTGTATTTCAGATACCATTTCAGCTGATCACAGATGTAGAAAAGTCACAGAGCTTAATGGGAACACTGAACTGATATGGCAAACTAAAAGGGCATTCTTGTTCACAAAGAAAAAGAAATGACTTTAAAAAATATAATATATATTTTTCTGAATCTATCTCAGCAACTATTAAAGATATGTCAAACTGTTTGCATGCTCCTGAATCAGCTACACATTAGTGGCTCTCCATGTTTCCTTATTTGCTGCTGTACAACAATTCCATACCCGAGCGTATCTGAGCATTCCTTATCCATATCCAGATCAAACTGTACCCAATGATGGCCTATCATGGGATAAATATGCCTCATTTTTTTTTTAATTTCCATTGAGATTGGTGGTAAAGAAACTGACATAAATATTTAAGAACCAAAAAAAAAAACAAAACCTCACAATGTCAAGAAATCATCATTAAAAAAAAAATAAAGAAAAAAAATGACATGCCTGGATCCACACCAAAATGTATTGGGTTCTTCCCTGAGAGGGTCAGGTGGGCCTGACTCTAAAATTAGTTATTAGTTAATTAAAAGAAATAAGAGATCCACACAGCGGGAAACCTGGGGGAGGTGGGTGTGGTATGTGTAAGAGAGAGAGAGAGAGAGAGAGAGAGAGAGAGACCAACCAATGCATGCAGGGCAGAATTAGGCCACTACCCACTGATCATCAACATTAAAAAAAGAGCACTTAAATTTTGGTTACACCTCAAATCAAGCTCCCAAGACACACTAAGATTTCAGGCAGTACAAACCCAAGAACTGAACCCCCAAAAGAATCCCCTTTATCAGCTGACCCTGAGACTTACTGAACAAATGACACCCAATCCTGTTCAACCTCAGACCAGCAGAATAAACCAAATCATTTCATCAACAAAAGACGCCTATCTGGAACACTGGACCAACCAAACCAAAAATCAAAACAGACTCAACTGCTATCTAGCCCTAAATCACGAATATAAACTTGCAGAGTATCTCTTTACTGTAAGAAATACGAAGCAAAGACAGATCCTGACCAAGTACAGATTCAGTGACCACAGTCTGGCCATAGAAACGGGACGACACAGGAAATCCTGGTTACCACCAGAGGACAGAATCTGTAGTCACTGCATGACAGGTGAGGTAGAGACAGAGATGTGTAACAAATATAAACATATTAGAACAGAATACTTTAATAAACTTAACTCAGTAATACCAAACTTCACTGAGCTACATGACAGTGAGAAACTAAAGACTGTCTTAGGTGAGGGACATGAGGGACACGCAGCATATTTAGCTGCACAATATGTGACGGCATGTCACAGACTGAGGGACACATAATTATAACATCGCTAAATATGACAATTACCTGACATAACACCATGAAACACACACACACACACACACGCACACACACACACAAACACACATNTTACCTGACATAACACCATGAAACACACACACACACACACACGCACACACACACACAAACACACATTTGGACCATCTCAAATCATATACTGTATGTACTGTATTTAATTTTCTATGTATGTTTATTACTACTTAATAATTTTATATTTTTTAAATGTTTCATGAATTTGTATTTTGATGCTTTGGCAAAATTGTTCCTTTCTGAAACTTTCATGCCAATAAAGCCATAAGAGAGAGAGACAGAGACAGAGAGAGAGAGAGAGATCAAATACATGCTATCAATCTCAACCTTAATACCCATAATAGTTTTTTGTTTTTTTTACTGTATATTGTTTATTATTGTTTATTGTATATTCTGATGCTTTGGCAATATTGTTTGTTTAAACTTTCATGTCAATAAAGCTCACTGAAATGAACTGAAATTGAATGGAAAATTGAATTTTGAGAGAGAGAGAGAGAGAGAGAGAGAGAGAGAGAGAGAGCAGCTGATGAGGCTTGAGGAAGACGTGTAGTGACACAACAATGTGTGGGAGATCAGATGAAAACTCAACATTTAAATACACTGACTGACTGAGTGGGCTTATCTATCACATTTATTCATCACTAACATATGTGAAGCAAATAAAGTTTAAAACATCATCCAGATTTCATACCACTGCAATTTACAACCAGACTGAAACACCCCATAATTTTTGCAGGACGTGTGTTTTATGAATTGCTTCCCTGACGTGTAAATAAGGAATCACGTAGTAACGCCTTTTTCAAGGCACAGTAGAAGATGCCGCAAACGGCTGGAACATTGTTGTGTGATGCTATCTGTTCTCATTCACACGTTAAAGGATAACATACGTATGGCACTCGTTATGAATTACCCCCTAAAAGTCTAATGAAACCCATAATGTACTACCACAGAATATAACTCAACTTCTCATCAACTGTGGTGTAAATGTGTCTTTGACCACATGCATAAAATATTAATAAATCACATAAACAACATGAATGATGTCCCATAAGGTGCATCTCCATCCAACTATTTTTATGCGAATAATGAATATGCACATTAGAAAGCCTGGATGAAACACCATTAATTCGCATTAACTCCAGAATGCGCATTAAAAATTTATGCACTTAGCAGAGGTGGATCAAGTGATTATTCGCATTAGACGAAATGCAAATAAAGTGGATGGAAACAGTTTATTCACACTGAGATGAGGACACGATGTGCACTGCTAGGTGAGCACACATGCACACACATATACATAGACACACACCTCAGAAGAGCAGGTAGGCCTAGTCGTTAGGAAGCGCCTGCAGAATGATGGATCCGTTGTTATATCCGAAAAACGTATAAATTTTTCACAAATAACTTGACATGCCGCCTAAACCATTGTTTTACCCACAATGAAGGTTTCACCCACCACACGGTATTCAGTACACTTAACGAGTCTAACGATGGCTGCATTTATAAGGCGTGTATAAGGCTTAAAGGCTGTAATAAGTATTCTTCCACACCAAGGGTTTCATTTAAACTCTGCATGCTGTGTGTTTTGCTGTGGACATTAGTTTATGTAGGATGAAATCACCTCTGAGATAATTCATAACGTAGTTGATGGGAACACGCATCAATTCGCATTTCCTTTAAAACCAGAAATGTGCATTAAAAATGTGAATAAGTTGGATGGAAACGCAGCAAAACACATTGACTAATGTGTATAAAGTATAATAAACAATATGTAAAATTTGTCATCAATCCAACTACATCTCATTCCATTATGTCATGACACTGACAGGACAGCCTAGATTTGTAATTAAAGATAATATCAGTCCTATTTTTTAGAAAAATATTACATCAGCCATAATGTATTGTGTGTTTGACCTGGTTTGATTAAGATGAAAGTCAACTTTAGATAACAGTGTAAGTACATTCAAACACAATGTGCCAACATACCATCAAAGGAGCCATCATCCATTTTTTCTTGTAATTATTGTTCTGGCCCACCAGTATTGTCATGTTTCGATCCCCTGGCTGTCCTTGTCATGACGTTTGGCCGCCTTTGTTCAACAGTGAGCCACAAAGTGAGAATGGCTGGCACTGAACCTGTCATCTTCCATTCATTATCATGACAACTGACAGATTGCCAGTGAGGATCACTGAAATCCACACAGACCCACTAAATCTCAATAAACTGGAACGTCAATCTGGCTCCGACTGTACCAAGCAGTTTTCACGTCTGGGTTTGTCCCTCTAGATCAAGAACAAGCTGTTAGATTGACACAACACACATTCGCCTAAATGCTATTGATTATTCTGCCCACCCATTTTAATGACCCAGAGAGTCTGAATTCTCTTCCTTTCTGTCTTTATCCTTCTCTCACACCATCTCTCTCACTGCACTGCCACATTTCAATCAGTAAATTAGCAGCTGTGCAAAACTGTTGATCCTAAAATCAGGCACTCTGATGAATGTCAAGTCAGCTTCAAGCCTGTTCAAGATGCAACGACAGGACAAACACAGCAGATCCAGCATTGCTCCAGGTTAGAGAGAAAAAGGAGGAAGGTGTGAGTTTATTATCCAGACATAGACATACATTCTCTCTTTCTTCCACTTGCAACAGGGTAGCCATCAGGGGAAATATCTTGATAGGACAATAAAGAAAACAGAGATGGGGAATACGCTCAATAGAGCTTTGGAGAGAGTCCAAATGGACTTTGCTGCAAACACAATCTGGAGATCCACTAGGTTGTAAATTGGCTGGGTATAATGTTGGTGTATGTGCTCATGCACATAAGTGTGTCGGAGGTGGATAGGGAAATTCAGGAATGCTAGCCTGGAGCTTATTGCCTCCCAGCCAAACAAACAAACAAACATATACAGTTTCAGTTTAAGATCTTGCTCATCCACTCGTGTACATCAGGCTTATGCTGCGTTCACAGACCTCGAAAGTCGAATTTTTCCCAGATGTAAGTTCCAATTTCCAACCTCAAACTGTTCCAGCCAAATGTAATCAAAAAAGCATAGCTGAACACCAATAAATACAGTAAAATTAATTAAACATCATAATAAATGCTAACTAAAGTAAAGTTAGACTACAGGACTTTGTGTTTTATAATGATATTAATCACAGTGGGTATTAAACTTTGTGCAGAGAAGTAATATTATGAAATTATTTACACTTATGTATCAATGACAAACAGTTATTATACAAAATAGATAATTAACTTGGCAATATATTCTGACCTTTTTCTTTCAATTTCATGCAAGAAAAAATACTTTATTCGCCTTTTAGCTGATCATTTCCATTCACAAAGTTCGCTTCCACAGCGCTGCCATGTTAAGTGACGTCATCCTCGGTAAGTCAGGGTAGATAATTTTGGTCTGGGTTTCCCAGTCGGAGCTCCGACTTCAAGTGCCGTTCCAACGCATTTTTCCAAGTAAGAAGTCAGGAAAATCTGAGTTCTGAGATCTGTCGAACGCAGCATTAGTTACACATGGAGTTACTTTTAAATCTGATAAGTGGGATCTTTATAATGCTCCTCAACAAACTGTTTTTCATATATAACTTTTGCTCAAGTAAAAATAGACATTTTAAACAGGTTATAAAGTCAAAAATGGGCTTTACAGAAACCCATGTTGCCAGTTAAATTGTAATGGGGCTACAGGTAAAGGACTCAACCTCAGAGCAAGAGATCAGTAAAGTAGAAAAAACAGTTTTTATCTGAGACAGAGACAAATACACAGATGGTAATCAGACAACAAGACCTATGGAGGTGGCTGAAAATCAGGAGTCAATAAAGCAGATGGACTTTTAAGAACCAGGAAGGCAGACAAGCTAGGCAAACAAATCCAACAAAGGGCTAAGGCAGGTAATCAGAACAGTGGAGAGCAGACAGAGGTCAGGATTCACAGACAGGTACACAGGTAAATGGCTGAACAGTTGAGCTATGCTTTCAAAATGATCGGGCCAGGAACACAGCAAACTAAACCTGCAAACAGTAAACGTGCATATTAACCTCTGTAGTGTGTGATCGCACTGCACGCGGAGGGGGGTGTATGTGTGTGAAGAACTCAGACGTGCACAGCGCAGCAGGTGGGGTGAATGAACAGAGCGCCACAAGAACATGTGTGTGAGATCGGATCAAAACTCACCATTTAAAAACTGACTGATCAGCTGAGTGAGTTTATCTATCAAAGTTATTGATCACTAACACATGTGAGGCAAATAAAGTTTAAATGTCGCCCAGATTTCATACCGCTGAAATTTACCACCGGAAGGAAGCAGGTCTTAATTTTAGCGTGTGGGTTTGTTTTATGAATAGCTACCATGACATGTAAGTAAGGAAATATCACAGTAACGCCTCTTTCAAGGCTAATGCTAAAATATGTTGCCAACAGGCGCTTATGAATGAGGGAACATGGTCGCACCATGATATATGTGGTAAATCATGCGTTATAGTTTATGAATCTGGGCCATTAATTCAACATAGGCTTAATAAATAAGATGATAATGTATAAATACAGCAAGATCTACTCTGATTCCCTGTAGCCACATTTGACAGGACAGGCTTTTGGATTAAACATTTAATTAAATCTGGAACTTGATGTCCTGCTATCCTCAACATCATTCCAAATTTGCAAGCTTGATGGCACCAAACTCTATGTGCTCCTGCTGTTCCTTTGGACCCATCAGTAATGTGGAAAAGCTCTCAGAGACAAATGAGACAGGATACTCCCGCTTCACATCACAACATTGAAACAACACAGGAAGCAGCAGTATCACACTTGTGTCAATTTAATTGGTGAAGTGCAAGACAGTGGGGTTCCATTCCACATGAGAAAACATTCTTGGCTTTCATTAGAGAGTCCAGATGTGGCGTCTGGCAACGTTAAATGGCTTCGCTCTGCACTGGGATTTTGCCTGACTATTGATTGTAACGCCTAATCACACAGTCAAGAAGAGAAAGAAAGACAGGAAACAAGAGACAAATGCTCAGTTGGGCTGCTGGAATGTGAACACGATAGCTGACCTGCCCGAGACCTGCTGTAAAATCCCTGATATTTGAAAAATGGTCATAAAAGCAAAAAACTTAAATTACTTTGACTCAATGTTGCTGTCTATGACATGACCGGTCAACTCAGGAACTCTGTCAGAGATTGGCTTTCTGTGACTGAAGAAAAAGCGCAGATGATGTTGTTTATTTATCAATGTGATTGTTAGTGCTCTACAAATACACAAATAATAAAAATACAGTATTAAGTTAATACAGTTGCATTTAAGTACATAAAAGAAAAACAAAAAATGGAGATGGGATGCAAAATGGTATTAAAACTAGGGTTCAATTAATACAGAACAGATAAGGGGGAAAAAATTGGTAATGGTGATGAAATGGTAATGAGTTGCTAAAGGATTTAGTCTAGAAATTCTCCATACAGAAGTGTCATTCACTAGTTTAGGAAAGGATAATTAACCAGTGTTGCTGTTCATAGTTATATATTTGTGATTCTTGCTATATATGCTATATATTCTAGCTGATCCTAAAAGATTTCAAGTTTACTGAAGTAAGCGACTGTCAGTTTGTTAGTTTGGAATGTATTCTATCAATGCAGAGATAATCTGTTTTAAACCAGCTATTTTTATACAACTGGCTGCAGACCATACAACAGAGCAATAGTATGAGTGATGTCACAGAAAATGGAGTTAATGTCTTTATAATGATGGTGGCACTAATACAATAGAGAGACTGTTATTGCTCTTACTTGACACCACAAATGGCCCAGCGCACCTCATCAGCGTCTATTCACCAACACTTAGATTCCCTGCAGGACACCAAGATTATTTTCTATGACAGGCTTGAATCCTTCATCAAAAACATTTCAAAATACAGGTGACACACTCCATAATCTCCTCATCATCAATTCTTTAACATGGGGCATGCTATAGTTAGAGAAATGGAGATATTCACATTTCCACCACTTGCATCAGTCCCCGATCATGGACAAATGACAGTGTCTTGTCCTTACGAGTGCCAGATGACAGCGCTGACTCCTTCAATACATTGCTGACTACAGGACAGGTCATTCTCTTAGCTAGACCTGCAAAATGAGATTTCAACCAAATAAAATCCACTCTTCCAAACCAGTGGGGAAACCTCAGCAGTAATTCTGCTCCCCCAGTTTTCATTAAGACATAGGAAGGTGCACAAAAGACCAACACCCCACAAAGAATTCCAATGCACTTGATGCCAAGATGATGATCATCATTAATTAACGGCGTGAGGCCACTGTGTTTTATGAATTTCCCTCACTGATTACCTCAGATATACCTTTTGGATCTCCTGGGTAGACATGGTCACATTAAAACAAAGTTATGAAGTGTGCTCAGACATTTAAGGCAAGTTCATGCTTAATGTGGATTCAGACATGACAGTGGGCTCGTGGAAAATGTGACATAATTAAGGCCAAAACGTGACAGGCAGCTTTGAGGGTCGCTCGTGTCGCGCGTGTGGTCACGCACCACTTGATTTTTGAAACAAGACAGATTTCGTTGTACCAGTACAATGACAATAAAGACATTCTATTCTATTCTATGACATTTGTGTGACATAAATACGCCTTCTTCAGCGATTGGCCAAGTACGGAGGTGTGGAAGGAGGTAAAGTAGGAGGAAAGGAGAGAGCATGAGACAGAAAAAGCAATAGCAAACAACTTTTTCGTCTTGCTGCCAATGCAAGTAACGGCGATTCCTCCTCTTCGTTAATCAGCAACAATTCCCTTTTCACTGCCTCCATGTTTTGTTGTAAGTTACTGAACCAGAAACTACCGTATATACTCGACTATAAGCTCAACTATAAGTCAACCCCCGATTTTGACCTGCAAATTTAGATTTTTAAAGAAACCCGCATATAAGCCGACCCCCTGATGTTGTTCCATCAATTTATTTGTTTAGCAAATTACCTGTTTTTTCTGAGAATTGTCATAGTATTGCTGTGATTTTCTGAAAATAATCCACGTACCAGTACCGGTAAACAGCTGATTACCGTAAGTGACATTAGCTAACATTAAGTTTCCTGGACTCCTCTTCCTCGTCTGAATCGCATTGAAGAAGGTAAGGAAAGCTTTATAAATAAGCTATAATTATAAAGGTGCTTATTTAGCTTATTTAGCTGTGTAATTATGGTGTTTTGTTTTTTTTTTTTGNTTTGTTTTTGTTTTTTTTTTTAAGAATCTCACCTATTCTGTGTTTTCCGTAATTATCCTGTACCTGAGTCGATGCGGGTCTGTCTATATGCTGGACATTCCTCCATACGGAGTTTTGGAATTCCATCAGCCGACCTCCTGATGTTGTTCCATCAATTTATTTATTTAGCAAATTACCTGTTTTTCTGGGTATTGTCATAGTACTCCTGTGATTTTCTGAAAATAATCCACGTACCGGTAAACATGATATTTATTTCAGCAGCTGATTACCATAACTAACAGATCACAGCTTACTGGCTGCCGCAAAATGTGCCGAATAAGATGTTTAGTCATGAAATACATCATTCTAAGGTATGATTTAAACTATTTTCCATGGGTAGTGGCAATGGGTAGTATTTCCACCTCTGGAAATTTCCTTCTCTGGGATCCAATTTAAATTACTCGTGTATAAGCCGATCCCCGATTTGTGTTCTGAAATTCGGTTAAAAAATAAAAATAAAAAAAATAACACGGCTTCGAGTATGTACGTACTTCTATTTCTGCCGGGTTCGGTTTTGTGTTTGTGGGTGGTTAAGAGTAGCTTTGTCCTGCTACGTCACAGAATGTCTTGCAGTTGAAATGCGCAGTCATCATGAAAGTGCGAGAACCATGACTGTAGTACACACAGACGACTCTGAAACGAATTGACCACATATCCATGCGCATTGCATCTGCATTAAGCATAAACCAGGCCTTATGCTGCATTCGACAGCCCTCGGAAGTTGAATTTTTCCAATTGGAAGTTTCAACTGGGAACGTTGAAAGGTCAAGTTTCAACGGTGCAGGTTACAGCACTCACAAGGCTAAAGTTTCCCACGATGCCATTACACCAAAACAAACATGGATGCCGTACAACTTGCAGCTGTTGTTCTCTGCATGGCGATTTCCTCAGAGAAAAAAAAAATCAGAGAAAT
Organism: Lucifuga dentata; assembly: GCA_014773175.1. Classification (NCBI taxonomy): domain Eukaryota; kingdom Metazoa; phylum Chordata; class Actinopteri; order Ophidiiformes; family Bythitidae; genus Lucifuga; species Lucifuga dentata. The sequence continues at coordinate 74,022 of VXCM01004932.1, forward strand.
GTAGGAAGTGGTGTAAGCCGGGGATGGAGAGAGGAGCTGGGCAGCATGGGCTGTATTCCTGCAGCGAGCTGGAGGTGATACTTTTAATATGCATGTCATGTCAACATTAACTTCCTGTTTCTCTTCGTCCTTCCTCTGTCACGTCACCAGCTCATGTTTTCATTGGCTGTTGAAAACTACCGTTGAGATTCAAGTCTTTCACCTGCGTATGCTTGTCAACTGTCAAAAGATTTGATCCGATAAATTCAAACACGTTTGATTGAATCATGACCTAGCCGACTCGGATCGGCTTCAGACGGATTTGGATCTGTCACTCACACACACACATCGATTACAGCTACAACTCGGCAACACGACCGCCTTCAACAGCCCGACGACCCCGGACTCTGCCCCATCTCTAATGCTGCGTTCACAGACCTCGGAACTTGAAATTTTCCCAGTTGGAAGTTCCAACTTCCAATCTCAAACCGTTCAGCCAAATGTAATCAAAAAAGCATAGCTGAACACCAAGAAATACTGTAAAAATTAATTAAACTTAGTAATAAATGCTAACTAAAGTAAAGTTAGTCTACAGGACTGTTTGGTTGTGTTGTTTTACAATAATATTAATCACTGTTTTGGTATTAAACTTTGTGCAGAGAAGTAATATTCTGAAATTATTTACACTTACGTATCAACGGCAAACAGTTACTATACAAAATAGATAGCTAACTTGGCGATATATTCTGACCTTTTTCTTTCAATTTCACACAAGAAAAAATACTTTATTCGCCTTTTAGCTGATTATTTCCATTCACAAAGCTTCCACGGCGCTGCCATGTTGAGTGACGTCATACTCAGTAAGTCGAGGTAGATAATTTTGTCCTAGTTTCCCAGCCGGAGCTCTGACTTCAAGTGCTGTTCCAACGCATTTTTCCAAGTAAGAAGTCGGAAAAATCTGAGTTCTGAGGTCTGTGAACGCAGCATTAGTCTCCATTCAGTCCTCTGGCAGGAGCTCCAGAATCCTGTTTGGTGAGTTGGCTACAGAAACATTCTACCAGAAGCTGACGGTCTACTCAGTAATGCACATTTACAATCATCACCACACAATCGGACGTCAATCATCTACTGTATATGACACACACTCGCTCTCAGCTCACCATCAGGCAGCTACTCCCGCTGCTCTGTGCTATAACACGAGGCTTAACTCTTTATTCACCCACCTTATCCCTTCCTCCACCTGTTTACTTCTGCTTTAATGTACTTTAGCCGGATTATGTACTCCTGATCAAACTCTAATGTAAGTGCTGTACTTGGCTATAAAAGCACATCTAGCTATTAAAACCTGTTGCCATCAATAATGATAAATGCATAAAAACTATTTGCTTTTATATGTGTTAGTGACATTTTTAGATGTTTTAAAGATAACACCACTAAAAGAAATGAAGTATTACATAAAAACAAAAGTCTTATCATAAATTAGCCTTATAGATGCCCTTTAGAGGATCGGCTATAAAAATGAAGTGTATCTCCTGCCAATTTCACTGGGTAGGTTATGGAAACTCATCTCTTCATACTGCTCTGATTACTAATGGAGACTCATAATTCCAAACTCTCCGTCCTCTCACTTTGGAGAATAAAACAGAAACTCTGAGGATTCACTTCTGTTTTTACTTCTTTTTAATAATGCATGAAAGCGAATAGATTCATTTTCACCCTCTGTTCAATATTTAAGTGCACATGGCTACAACTGATCCTTAGTGAATCTGTGCTGGTGCTCATGAGGCACTGACTACCTTCTTAGTATGTTTCCCAATATCTCTTTCTCTTGCCTCTCTGACACCATCTGAAGCAGAAGAGTAATATAATATGGATTCTCTAGTAAAAGGAGCCCATATATCAACAAGACCAGGCCAGCGGATAACTCCCTCAAGTCATGCTATTGAGAATAAGCTAGTGAGGTATTAGGGAAAAGCACAGTTAGGATCAGTCTCTGTTCTCTCGGTGGTTTCTCTGTCAACACTTTCTGCACTATTTAATACTTTTACTGTGTTACTTTTACACGTTCTTCCAACCCCATGGAAGAACGAGTCGCTGTTAAAAAAATAGTGACACATTGAGTAGATTTACTGGAAAATTCTGATATTCATTTTTCTTAAATACAGCCTTCTGCCAGTTTCTACTTGCAAATTACAAAAAAAGAACTCACATTTCAGACGCTATATTAACAATTTCCAAACCTGACGTCCCTGTCAGACTGCTGATATTTTGCCAAGCAAGCGCCTTTTTTTTTTAACCACATCATGATACGATTTTAAAGTTGTGTTGTATTATTATTATGCATTATTATTATTATTATGTATTATGTATTATTATTACAGATTATAGGCTTCTCCTCCATTGTTGTGGCACTTCTGGTTACGTGATGTACAGAAGCGCTCTGATTGGTTGCACGTTGAAAAAGTCAGTGTTGGAAAGGTCAAAGTTCATTGAACTTTGAGAGCCGTGTCAAAATGGAGAATCTGAGCAGCGCTCAAGGTGGCGTGACGCGACATTAGGAGTCACCGTTCAGCTCCCAATACACAATAATGGAACGCCCAGGTCAGCGCAACGCTCAGCGCTTAGCATGTGAATCNAGCTCCCAATACACAATAATGGAACGCCCAGGTCAGCGCAACGCTCAGCGCTTAGCATGTGAATCCAGCCTAAGGGCAGTTTGAGCTTTTTCCACCAGTTAAGACATAACATACAATGAAAACTGATGGTATCTGTGAGGAACTTTGGGTGCAAAGTACAGAAAAACAGTAGATAAATAATATATATGAAGTATTTTTGGATATTTTAAAATGTTGATGTATTGCAACATATTGAATCCCTTAGTGGAAAATATTAAGATGGCTGCTACTGAACTCAACACCTCCCACACCAGAAATGCTAGAAAGACATGTCTACAGAAGAGGTGATGTGAAACTGGAGGAATGCAAACTGAACAACGGAACTGGAATAAACTTGTGGAAGGAGTAGGCGTGAGCCAAATATGTCAGACACAGATCTGTTTTCTGCGGCCAAGCCGCTCCAGATTGTGTTTGATAAAGAAAAACAAGCCAATAAATACATTTTAAAAATGGGAAGTTTCAGACATTTGTAACCTGAGTCATTTTCTGAACAGCTTTGCTTTCAGTACGTATCTCGTCAAAACATCAACCCTAGAAATTTAAATAAAATAATTAAACCTGGATATCGAGAAAAGGAGCAGCCAAGTTTTCAAAGATGGAGATTCTCACAGCACACAAATGCATCACAGCATGAATTCAACGATTTGTAGCCATGTGTTTGGCTAAAGTGGAGTGAGGGAGTGATACATTAAACACAAAGAGTAAAATGTTTGTTATATGGACTAAAGAAAGGATAGAAGAGATTCATCAGCCGTGCGCAAGTCTCCTCCTCAGATCTGTTCCAGAGTTTTAGCTGCTTCCTGCAAAAAAGTGATCTTGAATGGACACCTCCCATTAAATGTGCCCTCCTCCCGAACTCTGACTGTATCCATGTTACAGTAAATCTCTTTTCCAAAGTCTGACACTTTTTATTATCCCAGTGCATGAGGCATAACTCTCTCCAGACTGCTGCATCATTATCCCGCATGAGATCAGACCCCTGTGCAGCCACGACCAAAATGTGAACTGCTGAAGTTAGCACTTTAAAACATCAGATCATTCTCCAGTAAGGGTGTTTGCATTACTGATTTTGTTTCCAACAAGAATTTTGTTTTTTTAGTTTGACTGAATTTTGGCTTCCCTTGAGTGCTGCAGATACTTTATTAAAAAATGTCTCTTCTAAATGAGGTAGATGAGGTAATAGAGGGCTAAATCACAACTAATTTCCTTAATAAATTCACTTGCACCAAAAGCTCTATTAGAGATTTGTCAATCTTTCATTAAGCCACAAGTCTGTACTTGTTTTAATTTTGTATCATCCTCAGCATCACACCCCCTTTATGAGGTCTCTGATTGGAGTTTTGACAGAATCATTTACTTCATCACTTTCTTTTCATCAGCACTTGTGCGAGGAAAATGGAAATTATAGAACTTGTTGCTAGCCCCAATCTCCATCAATGAAATAGTGCTTCAATCCCAGGAACACACTTGATTTAGGCATTACAAGAGTGTAGGCATTGATTTTCAATAACATCCCTCTTTTTAATGATATTTTATTTATTCTTGTTAGCCTGTGTTTGAAATTAATGTTATTCACTTTGTTTGTTATTAAAGCCTGCGGTGTGAAGCATGCTAATTGCATTAACTAATAAATATTGCATTAAATTTGCGATACAAATGAAGTCAATTTATTATTTTTATGATTAGTAGTAACATACCAAGGTCTTTCTCTGTTTGTTTTGCTGCTCTATATTATAACAAAGACCTCAGATACCATGTAAATAACAAGTTGTTAGAGGGTTCAAGAATACAAGTCAGCAAGCCAATAAGACAGCTTGACCTTCTAGAAAGGATGAAAAGAGGAATCCTGTGACAGCAGCAGGTTTTCATTGGAGCAAAGGTAGAGTTGGGGTGACAGCATCATTTCACTTTAACCTTTACATACCAAAGGTAGGTTTGCTGAGCACAAATGCTCTCAACAACAGGCTATGGAAGAGGCCAGATTAGCCACTTCCAACACTCTGAGGGCTGTTCCATTTAACAAATGATCATTTTTGTCAACTGTGAGACTTCTAAAGATCCAGTCTCAATAGCTCTGGGCCTTTTTGGAAGTAACAATCAATATTAGAGATTAAGGGTGTTGTTATGAATGTTCTTAAATTTTTACATACATTCCCTAAACTTAAGAGCACTACTCAGAGAGGCTTGTTGTCCCTGTCCGTGGTGCTGAAAACATCAATGAATTTATGCCAACATACAGATGATACAGGATTTTCTTGTTTGTGGGGATGTATGGGTGTGGTAAATGACAAGTATATTAAAGCAGCAGTTGAAATGAGAATATCTGACATATTGAGGCAAAGCTGGAAAACTCNGACAAGTATATTAAAGCAGCAGTTGAAATGAGAATATCTGACATATTGAGGCAAAGCTGGAAAACTCAAATATTTCACAATAGTCTCTGTACAAATTACAGAATCTTTCCACACTCCAAGTGGAAAACTGTCTTTGCACTTTAAATGATTTGTGGTGTTACTTAGTGATGTTCAGATGCGGAGCCAGTGGAATACCAGTGGTTACAGGTAGATTCTATGGCATTGATTATACCAGTTGTTTATGTACACTTTGTAACTTGGGGAAATTGGGTGATGAATTTCATTATTTGTTTGAATGCACTTACTTTAATTTGAAAAGAGTTAAATACCCGCCTGTATATACTAGGGTGAGACCAAATGTATGTAAGATGAATAAGTTATGTAATTCTAAAGATATCCTAATTTAATGTAATTTAGCAAAATTTTGTAAAGAAATTATAGTGACATTTAAACATATGTAATATTTATTTACTTATNATTTAGCAAAATTTTGTAAAGAAATTATAGTGACATTTAAACATATGTAATATTTATTTACTTATTATCTGTATTATGTGATGAGGCGAACATATGTGCTCTTGGTTGGTTTCTTTTTTTTGTTTTCTGTGTACTCTCTGCCACATTAATTCTGTATGTGTTGGTCTTCTCATTTACCCCAAGTGGGGTCTTATGAGAATAAAATTATTATTATTATTATTATTATCATTATTATTATACAGTATCATCCTTGTTTTCTTTCTGTAAGTCACATTATGTATTAAAAATACATTAAAGACAAAGCATAAATTAAACAAAACAGCCCAACATGAGAATTCTACATGCTAAGTATCACCACACTGAGTTTTAGCCAGATGTAAAATCAACAGTCAGATGTAGCATTTTATTTAATATATCAAATACAAAGTCTTTGGTGATTCTTGTCAAAGCAGCAATTAAACATGCTGCTCAGGGCAGAAATGAAACATAGATGAACCTCAGATCAAACTGTGATGTTCTTATCAGCTTTCTGAACATGTGAATGTTGCACAAATCATGAAGTGATGTTATTATGTCATCAGTATCTCTCGTCTATTATCAACCAGACATTTCTACCATATAAGAGAAATAAAGCTATAAGTATACTAGAATACTGGTTCTCAAACTGTGGCAAACTTGAAGTGCCCCCTGATGGTATGCCAAATGTCTCTTGAAATCTCTGCAGAGAATTATTGTGGTAAACTATTCACATGTAAATTGAATTTCATTAAATTCTGTTTTTTGAGTTTATTATTTCTTAATGACTTTTTTTTTTTTTTTTTTTTTTGAAAATAGCCCACGTCATTCCAAACGCACAGGGTGTACTTCTGGTCTGACCGTGAAAAGTGTGAGTAACTTTTCATGCTCAGACTGTAAACTTCTCCATTTCAGGACATCACACATGGCGTTTTTCTCGAGTTGGTGGCACTTAGAGGTTTTGATTTGCTCAGAGGTGAGACCTGGTTCAAAACATTTTGAGAACTACTGCTCTACAATATAAAGTCAAAAATATGGAAAAGAAAACAAAAAAATCAAGAAAAGTTGCACTTTGTCCATACGAGAATAATTACAATGCAGAGCAACACTGGAAGCGTAAGCAAAGGCCTTTAATCTGAGAAAACACAACTAATTAAGGATAAAATGAAAGCATATGATGTGGAAAAGTAAATGGGCAATTCAGACATAACAAAACATTATACAGGTGTTATATTGCACCAGTTAAGTAAATGAGGCTCATAGACAACAGTCACTGATGCAAGAGAATGTGTGTGAATGAAACACCCTTTTCACCATTTCTGCCTTTTCCTCAGTCTACACACTAAAACTTAGCATTGATTAAGATTCCAATCCATACTTTTAGACAGATCTGACTGAGGTGTTTCTATGTCTTAAAAGCAATAATTTATCTGTTAAACTTCAAAAAAGGCTGATATTGCTGACAAGAACTGGAGTTTCAGAGAGTCACACTAGTAATTCCTTTCTTCTTATTAATTATAACCATAACACTGCATCGTTTGGGTTTCTGGATCATTTCATAAGCAGATGAAGAGGACGCACTGCTTAATAAATGCAGATCCTTGTTTTCTCTCAAGGACAATCACATCAAAGTCTTTGAAAGTGAATTTCCTCTCTTTTCACGCTCACCTTTTACCCATTGACTGGAGTCATTTCTATGATAGGGAGATATTTTTGGATCACTGAGTTGCCAACTTGTTTCTCTGGGATCATCATCATCGTCATCATCATCATCGCCGTGATGGGACTGTTGTTCAGCCTAAGTGACTCCATTCGGCCAATTAGCCCTTGCCAGGAAGTGCTACTCTATTATTTTCTCCCCTCAGCTCTGACGAAACGGTGTCAGGCAAAGGCGTTTGTCAGCCGATTATACTACAGTGACATTCAACTGGGTGAATGTTTAAAGTGGCAAAACCTCGTTAAAAACTTAGCGGAATGAGAACTGACAGTCGGTAATAGATTGAGGGAGAAACGCAGAGGGAAAGGGAGCAAAAGCACCAACTACATTTGCCCTTGGTTCCATGCAGCAGTTTTTACAATAACAATTAGAGGGTGTGAGGTATAAAAGCTAATGATCAGGTCTGTCATATTTGCATATGCAAGGAGCAGTGGGTTGATTGCTTGCACGAAACGGCTCTTAGAGAGTGTAATTAGAGAAGTCTGGCGGTGGTGATGTCGACAGCCAAAGCAGTGGAGAGATTCCTCCTTAATGAGGCTTGTCACGGTATGCTCTGCCTGGAGTTCTCCGTTTCATGATCTCTCTCACACATGTACAGTATGCACATACACACAAACACATATTTTAACCCCGGTCTACAGTCTGTAACCCAGTTTTCAATATTTTACTTTTGGCTTTTTACATAAAGTGTAATAACTCAACTTCTCAAAAACTCAAACACACAGAGATACACACTTACATACACAAACCCTTTTTTTTTTTTTTTTAAATTTCAGCAGACGCATTTTAGTTTTAAAAATCTAACAGCTCACCCCTCAAACATGCACAAATACACACAGACAAACCCACACCGAAACCCGTTCGAGCTAGATGGAAATTGAGTCTAATTGCAGGTCATGTTGCTATGAAACAGAGGTCTTTTCCATGTCCTTAACTGACAAAGGAAAAACACAGCAAAACATGAAGCAATACATAAAGGTCAATAAAAGTCAGAAAAGTTGTTGCTTGTTTCCTATTCTTCTGTGGAATTAATTTTTTCTGTTGGGTTTTGTCTGGTCTCTAACAGCTCCAACTTTGCATCAGAACAAAAAAAAAAAAAAAANAAAAAAAAAAAAAAACATTATTTGCTAACGCTTGCATGTGTTGACAGCCACAGCAGATACTGACTAATTATTTCAAGTTTATGATTTGATGGGTTTTATTCTTAATCCTAGATTACTATACAAATTTTGATTTAAAAAAATGTAAACCTGTAGAAAAAAAATGCAAACCTTTAGAAAACGGGATGTAAATGCATAGATGCATGTTATTATGTAAAACAGATGAGAATGTGTTGATGCTTATGATGTACTGACAAGACTGTGGCTCACGATAAAATGTGACCCAAACTCTCTGCTAGCTACTCGTTAAAGCTACTCATCGAATGTTTGGGCTCTTAGCTGGAGAGCTAAAACCTAAAACCTCTGAGTCATGCCTCACCACTCTGTTACTGTCGCTACAAAACTGATTTCTTTCTCTCTCCAAAAAGTCTGTTTTCCTTCTGAAACACCAAACACAGCACTGACATTTAAAGTTTAAGAGTTTAACTTTTTCGAAAAAGGAGAAAGATACTTGGTTTTTAAAAGACAGCAGGAACATTAATCATTTGTTAACAACTGTTGGGGATCAGAGGTTATAAAATATAGAAGTGTAGGTATGTGAATGCTGCATTTTACACCTTGATTAAAGCTCAGTAAATGACGTTAGTGTAGCCTTTACAGCAGAGGTTAGCAACTTTCTACGGTCTTACACAAGATCAAAAGATTATACAGGCATTACATAAATGTGTTATTAATTATGCACTTCTGCAGAATTGTAAGAATCCATAACGATGAATCCAACTGACAAATTATCTTCTTTCTATANTTACATAAATGTGTTATTAATTATGCACTTCTGCAGAATTGTAAGAATCCATAACGATGAATCCAATTGACAAATTATCTTCTTTCTATAACACACACACACACACACACACAAAAAAATGAAGGGAGACAGAGCACCAGAGAAAGAGAGATCCTTACCAATGACGATTAAAGGCGGGGCNAAAAAATGAAGGGAGACAGAGCACCAGAGAAAGAGAGATCCTTACCAATGACGATTAAAGGCGGGGCCACACTACGTGATTTTTTTTCAATTGTAAACGATTACATAAAGACTGGCAGCGCGCATTTAATGACTGAATTTTGGACGACTCGAAACAATTTTCAGTCTCCTGTGCCTGCACACATAACAACAGCTGTCTTGGATGAAAACATATACTGTATACAGAGTGAGAACAGACGGTGCAGGTTACAGCACTCACGAGGCTAAAAGTTTCCCACGATGCCATTACACCAAAACAAACATGGATGCCGTACAACTTGCAGCTGTTGTTCTCTGCATGGCGATTTCCTCAGAGAAAAAAAAATGAGAGAAATGTAGGAAGTGGTGTAAGCCAGAGATGGAGAGAGGAGCTGGGCAGCATGGGCTGTATTCCTGCAGCAAGCTGGAAGTGATACTTTTAATATGCATGTCATGTCAACGTTAACTTCCTGTTTCTCTTCGTCCTTCCTCTGTCATGTCACCAGCTCATGTTTTCATTGGCTGTTGAAAACTACCGTTGAGATTCAAGTCTTTCACCTGCGTATGCTTGTCAACTGACAAAAGATTTGATCCGATAAATTCAAACACGTTTGACTGAATCATGACCTAGCTGACTCGGATCGGCTTCAGACGGATTTGGATCTGTCACTCACACACACATCGATTACAGCTACAACTCGGCAACACGACCGCCTTCAACAGCCCGACGACCCCGGACTCTGCCCCATGTCTAATGCTGCGTTCACAGACCTCGGAACTTGAAATTTTCCCAGTTGGAAGTTCCAACTTTCAATCTCAAACCGTTCAGCCAAATGTAATCAATAAAAAAGCATAGCTGAACACCAAGAAATACTGTAAAAATTAATTAAAACATCGTAATAAATGCTAACTAAATTAAAGTTAGACTACAGGACTGTTTGGTTTTGTGTTGTTTTATAATATTAATCACAGTGTGTATTAAACTTTGTGCAGAGAAGTAATATTATGAAATTATTTACACTTACGTATCAATGGCAAACAGTTATTATACAAAATAGATAGCTAACTTGGCGATATATTCTGACCTTTTTCATTCAATTTCATCCAAGAAAAAATACTTTATTTGCCTTTTAGCTGATCATTTCCATTCACAAAGTTTGTTTCCACAGGCGCTGCCATGTTGAATGTTGTCACACTCGGTATGTCAGGCTAGATAATTTTGTCCGAGTTTCCCAGCCGGAACTCCGACTTCAAGTGCCATTCCAACGCATTTTTACAAGTAAGAAGTCGGAAAAATCTGAGTTCCAAGGTCTGTCGAATGCAGCATATTCGTTACCAATCTACCTCCAAAATCACATAGTGTGAGTCCAGCTTAACTTGCAAACACTTTTCAGATTTGCCCAAATAAGCACGTACAAACACAATCCAAATTACTAAAATAAAACAAATATAATTAAAGGTCATATTGCTCACCATTTAGTGGCAACACATTAGTATGGCATACATGAGGTACAATAAAAACTAAAGAAGAATGTTTCCGATGCTGAAGTGGCGTTTCAAGTTCATCTGCGAACTTTTGGGACATTTACAGAACAGTCGTGGAAAGCAGGCCAACATTTTAAATATACTCTACCCCTCCATTATCAAAGAATCCTGCATGGTGTGCGGATTGATAAGTTGCCTTTCCTATGAAAGTCTGTTAGTTATGCTTGGATGAGAGTTACCCATCTTTCCTGCTTTACATAGCTGCAACAATCTAACCGCTTTCAGCTTATAACTTCATCAAGTCATTTTGAAACTAGATACACTCCAACACTGCACTCACTGGCTATTATTTTATGAGTGTACCGTTTAGTTTTTATTTTCTATGTCATAGTTATTTAGATAATAAAAAGTGCTGCAGTTCATTTTGCCTGTATATATTACAGCCCAGCACCCACAAAGCTGCTCGTGAACACACAAACAGACGTCTCATATGGACACACACACACACTTTCTCTCACGGTTCACATATCGCAGCTCCAAATATTTACATCACATTCACAGTCGCAGTAACAGTCTGGTGACATTTCTAAATTTAAAATAATGTGGTCTAAAAGTGTTTTGTCAAGAAATTTATTCAATGACCAACAGGTCCGATGGAAACTAAAGGAGATCCAGAGTAATCCTCAGACACCAGCCTATGATGTCTTCCCATCCAAAACACAGCAAATGCACTTACCGTTTTGGAATCCCTACACCAAATAACAAATAATATATTTCTTATTTACAGCATCTCAGCTTAGACTTGCTAAAAGCATGCACACAACATATTAACTGTATGTGACAAAGGGTTTTCAAAGGTTCTTACCTGGCAAGTCACAGGTGCTGGGCTCCGTGTTCACAAACTGCAATAGGAGAAGAAATCAACACTAATTAAGGGCGTTCTGGTGACTTTGTTACTCTATAGAGAATGACAAAAAAAACATTATTGCAGCTTTAAATTCATGAGTAGAATGCATATATGGCTCTCAGCTTGATTGTATTGGCTCAAGATACCTCCAACACCATCTGCAGTACCTTAGAGAACAGGTTAAAAGTTGATGTTCAACTTCATAAAACAGCGTAAAAGTAGAAATGTAAAAAAAAAAAAAAAAAAAAAAAAATGTGTTTAGTGTCCCATGACTACAAAGTTGTTTTAAGAAATTTCAAAAGCCAAAAGGCATCCTGCATTGAATCTTCCTGCATCTGGGCTTTTTTGTTACTGAAACTACCACAGCTACACACTTAGTATTTCACTGCTTTCTGTCTGCTGAGTCTTCTGGCCAATCCTGGAGGCCATCCTTCCCCAGGTAGAATCAAAGACAAGAACCATCAAATCCTGACCGTTTCTTCAGACCGTCACTACATATTTGATAAGACAAGGTCTGCCAGAGAGCCTGAACTCTCAACTCATCACCAGCTATTAGTCATCAGTCACTGCTTTCTAACAATTAAAGGACCACAACAGCAATTTTGCAAGTTTAAGCCCAATAAATACTAACCGCATAGACATTATGACAACTATTTTCCAAAACATAAAACCGTATTTAAGTTTTTCTTTTATTCCAAATCTCCTATTCAAAATCAAATGTTCAGGTGATACACTCACCTTAAAATTCAATGTTTTGCCTAACGCCTGTGTCCAAATGTAGAAGGGATGGTCATTTTAAATTTCTTGGTAGAAGCCGTCTTCTCCTGCAACTATATTTCCTGGCAGAGACATACATTTACTTCCATACAGCTCTGTGTTGGACTGGTTAAAGTAAGAGACTTCGACAAAAATTAAGAATGACGTTTGGTTCATGTGATGGATTATTTATCTCTAGCACGTTTCAAGTCTCTACAAGTTTATTTTAATGCGTACTGGAATAAACTGAAACAATGGCAGTCTGGAAGGTAGAAAAACTAATTGTACTAATTGGGCTCAAACATGCAAAGTATCAGCATGCTCCTTTAATCTTTAACTGCAACTAATAAATACTTAAGCATGCCTAAAATGAGGATGCCATGCAAATGAAGTAATAAAGTGTCCCTCATTCTCTTGGTTGTCACATAATCCAAATGCTTTTTTGAGGTATGTGAACAGTGGTACATGACAAAGAAAATTTATTAGCCCCTTCAGGGAATATTCAGCATGACATAGCTGAAATACATGAATAAACATTTGGATAATGCTACAATTTTAGCTTCTGAATTGCTGTAAAAGTATCTTGAAGCAGGTGATTTCTGTACTGAAGCTTGAAAAGAAATTGGGATAAACACAATTCAAATGTTGGAGTTTCCACACCCAAAATCTGCTTTCCTTCCGTCTGTTGTCTTGAATTAATATGACAAGCCATCGTTCTTTAGTGGGCGGGAGAGATAATCTGTTAATCTCTCTGTTGCGGCAAACATATGAAGAAAAGGACAGATTCATCTCCACAAAGCTGATGAGATGCTCTTTTGTTTCGATCATGGCTGTAGCACAGGAAAGTAAGGACGGATCAGAATGAGGCATTTTAATACCGTAAGAGAGGCAGACTCGGAGGAAGAGGCGGGAGAGACAGACTGAAAAAAAAGCAAGAGGAAAGAGAGATAAATGTGAGGAAAAGAGACAGAGAGATAAATTGAGGGAAGGCAGAATAAATGGGAAGGTGGACGAGAGAGACATGGATAGAGGGTAAGTGAGGGGGGATAGGGTGGAGAGACAGATTGATAATGGTAAAAGGAGAGAGAAATCGATCTTTGTGACAAGAATATGCCCCCAGGGGATAAAGCTCATAGAAATCCATTGGCTTTCCCTTGCTTACAGGAAGAAGGTGTTCTAAGGTTCTAAAGGGTTTGACCCATATGGGTTTTGAGGGCCACTAGCTAATGTTTTGCTCTGAAATCAATCGCTCAGATCATTTTTCATGTGAAAATTAATGTGCATTTGATCAGAGATGGGTAGAGTAGCTAGAAACTGTACTCAAGTAAAAGGATTGTTACTTTATGATAATAGTAACTCAAGTATAAGTAAGTCACCAAAATAATTACTTGAGTGAGAGTAAGAAAGTATCTATTAAAAAGATTACTTGAGTAGTGAGTAACTTTGACCAAGCTTATTCTTTCAAATAATCAACAAGCTATAAAGTGCTCGTCTAAGGGGGAAAAAAAAAAAAATGTAAAGCAGCCATATGTACCTTCTAATACAATCTAAATCATATCATATAAAGAAACAGTAGACAGTAATAAATCAGATATTTATCACATAACAAATCATGATAATTCTGGCCTGGCCCCAAGACAGTTAGCTAGGTTAGCTTCGTGAATTTACTCACAATGGAACAGGAAAACTTGACTTAGCATTAGCAGCAGCAGCTAGTTAAGTAGCTAACATTGCAGCTTACCGCCATATGTTTCCTCAAGTTCCATGTTGATTCTTAAAAGCTGAAATGTCACATTTTTCGACAAAGACGCAATGCGTTATGTAGCTGCTGGTTTTAGTAGACTTTAATCTTGGTTTAGACTTTAGTAGACCGGAGGGGGGGGACCTAAAATGCCAATGATGCCAGGGACGAATACTTCCGTAATTGTCGCTGTTTCTCCACGCCAGCCTTTCTCTTTTTAGAATCCATTTTTCGTCTAAGCACCAAGAAAATTATGAAAGAAAAAAATTGTGTTTGCTTAGTTTAAGTTCATTTTAATTCATATTATATTATATGCAAAGGCACCGGCCAGCCACCTATCAAGCCGCGTCAACCCATCGTTGTCATGGAGATGACGAGATGCTGAATGTGATTGGACCAAAGCTCTCTCACATACACACAGTGGAGCAGTCGCTTTCACTTTCTCTGCTGCAGTGGAGAAAGCGGAGAATTTTGACTCGCNACACACAGTGGAGCAGTCGCTTTCACTTTCTCTGCTGCAGTGGAGAAAGCGGAGAATTTTGACTCGCTGCATCAGAGCGATGCCTCACAATTAATAAAAAAGTAACGCAAAGAGTGCGACGAAATGTAACGGAGTAAAAGTATATGCTTTTCTTCATAAATATACTCAAGTATGAGTTAAAAGTATCCTGCAATAAAACTACTCAGTAAAGTACAATTTTGTGAAAAGAGTTACTTGAGTAAATGTAACGGAGTAAATGGAACGCGTTACTACACACCTCTGCATTTGATCCGATTGGTATAGAGACTGTAAAATCCCCATATGTGTGAATGTTAATGTCCTGTCTAACCTACATTTGTTTTCTATATGATATCCTCTGGGGCAGGTACGACTGAATAATAAAATAACATCCAATCAAAATGTTGATTTCAAAGCCTGTATGCGTGATAAGCAATCAAACATCCTGCATCATATCCATCATGTCTCAGGAAGATGATAGAGACTGGCCAATATGCAACTTTTCATTAACAGGCAACATCAAACCAACAGAAAACTGAACTTAGCTATGAAGACATCCAAATCGTTCAATCACAGCAGCATTTTTCACACTTTTCCATTTATTTTGACAGGTTTTATTTGTCAGTGTCCATCACTGCAGTGAAGGAAGGAGAGATGGTGTGATGGAAGGCAGGAAGCAGGAACAGACCCATGGCTTTGTAAGAGGTATGAAAAAGTGTGACATTTGCTCGGCTACAATCTGATGTGATCCTTTTCTTTTTTTTTTTCTTAATAGTAAGAAATCAAAATAAATCTTTTGTCTGTCCAGAATCAGCATTTTGTGGACCCAAAGCAGATTTTGTAATTGGCTGTAATTGTAATCCGCTCTTAATTCATTTGGTCATGCAATTGTTCCTCTACAAATTGGTGGGATTGTAGGCTGGTTTGCTATGGATACCGAACAAAACTCAGTTTTGAGAACCAGAACATTTTTGGCATACAGTAAAAGCACAAAGACATTTCTTGTTGTTTTCTTTCCTCCTCCTCCTCCTCCTCCTCCTCCTCTTTTCTTTTCTCTAGGTGGATAGCTTCTCTGCAGTGTCATGATTCGTATCTAAAGATCCTCGCTGCAGATAACTCTGATCTGATGCATGCTGTCATGCATTAAATTTCAAATTGTTTGAAGTTTTGGCACAGGCCTGTACATCCAGAAACAGACAATGAGAAGTTGAGTGCTTTCAAGTAAATCATTCTTTAGATTCCAATACCAACAAAAACTTCCTGGTATGGGGCCCCTGGTGATCACCAGCCCTAAGCAGCAGCTCATGTCTCTTAATATTTCACAGCGCTCCCAGGATAAATTGGCAGTAGCAAACATTCAGGAGCAACATGCTCTCTTAGCTTATATAATTATATAATTATATCGACTAAATACATTATACATTATAGTCTTGTCAGCCATCAGTCACTGATATGCTTTGTTTTAAGAAATGTAGTGTGTAAGTGGATTTAGAAGTCTTTTAGAAGGAAAATGATAATACATGTCTGAATTCCCCACAGGGCAAGTGGATCAGATGCACTGCAGTCCTGGAACATTCAAGCACCCGGAAAGCTGCCACAGTTTCACACACAGATTCATGTGGGTGGTGGTGGTGATGGTGGTTGGGAAATCAGGAGGAGCACACAGTATATTTTTCTGTGTAACAGGTTAATCTAACCATGATTAGATGCAGGAACTTTCCCGTAGCTCCACAATAGTGTCATGAGAGGAAGAGATGCTTTAAACTCCACACATTTCAATGAAAGAAATACCTGTTCATCCTTTGCTTAAGCAACAGAAATCATGGAATAGTACTCCGTTACATATTAAAGTCCTGCATTCAAAATTCTTCCAAAGTAAAATTACTCTAGTATCAAAAGTGAAAGTACTCATTGTAAAGATTGGCTCTTCTCTCTTTCGATAATGTCAAAGGTTCTCATCAAAAAAACAAAGACATAAGGGTTTTTTTTGAGTTTAGGTCATGATTAAGTCAAAATCTTAATCTGTACATGAATTAATAAACATGCATTAATACATGCATTAAATACATTTTGTGGAGTAAAAAGAAGAATATTTTTCTTGGAATTTGGTGGTACAGAAGTTAAACGAAGCTTAAAATGAAGAAAGTAGCAGTAGAAAGCATCTCGAAATGAAAATATCCATACTTAAAATACCAACCCACAAAGGGAATGTCTATCAAAATATACACTGGACCTACTTGTCAGTAACGTTAACGTGTACGCAGGTAATACTTAAGCTCCCTGCCCTTCCTCTTTGCGTGCGCGCCCATCATTCTGCCTCTCCATGTCGGCGATGCAGGAAGCATCTCCATGTGTAGCTCACGATTTTAATAAAGCGATGCTACAGAAATAGAAAGCTCGATGTGCAATGCATAGTGTCAAAACTATTTATTTCCCTTCCCCTCATTTCTCTTTTACTTATTCCCAATATATGCATATCCCCCATCTCTGTCTCTGCCGACAGTATATATATATACTGTATATAGACACGCACACACACATGAAGATAATACAGAGTGATACAACATAACGCATACACAACATACAATGCTGTACAGCCAACTTACACCCCCACAACATGCAGCTAAAACACAATAGGCTGCTGCTCAGTTCAGGCACATTTGTCACTTTCCATTTCACTGTTGCTTAGTTTAATCTTGGCCTAAGGTGTAGAATGTATTAAACCCACTAGAATTTACTCTCAAACACTCTGCCATTTTCCTTCTACATTATACCAGAAGGGCACTTTTCATACGTGTAGGCGAGCTTATCTTTCTCTACATGTATTTCATGTTTTCAAGCATCTGCTGAAAACATGAGCTGCCTCGCATATATTGTGCATTCCAGAGGCATGCCGCGATGGATTGTATATGTTTTTGCATCTCAAATTCCTACTGAACACCATCAACTTAAACAGGAAAACTGAGGCATTTTTTTTTTTCCCACTCAGTTCTTCTTTTGCATAAGCTGCATAAAATACGTGAAATTAAATTAAAACACGTGTCCTGAGTGGAGACATCCGCAATTTAAATACGGCCTCAAAATTCAGACTTAATGGGGTAATTCATAAATCAATGTCAGACTTAACGTGTAGATAAAAGCAAATACCATCATGCAACTACTTTCGCCTGTTACCATCCACTTTTAGCGCTTGCCTTGAAAGCACTACTATGGTATTTCCTTATCTTCATATCAGGGAACTGATTATAAAACACAGCATTAAACAAAAATTAAGACCTAGTGGTAAATTTCAGCGCTATGAAATCTGGGTCATGTTTTAAACTGTATTTTCCTGACGTGTTAGTGATCAATAAATCTGATCAATAAGCCCTCTAAGTTGATTAGCCAATATATTTAAATGGAAAGTCTTGATCTGATCATGTACAGTACATACCTCTCCATCAACCACTTCATGTCTTACTCTTTCAATGCAACACACACACAAACCACCCTCTACCCCATGCACTGGGACTCCCGGTAGTGTCTTTATCTGTTATGGTCTCTACTTGGACCTCAATGGGGGTAATTCATAAAAAAANAAAAAAAAAAAAAAAAAAACAGAAAAGACAAAAAATCATGGCAACTTCACAGTGTCATGATAAATAAGCTCCTCGATTACTGAAGCTCATTCATAAAGCTTCCCTTGCATTAATTACCGCATCATTGTCCCATTACTGACACATTGTATGAAGGTGTGTCTCAGGCAAACCAATTAAGATCGACACATTAATAAGCTGCGTCACAGTTAAGAGCTACACTTTATACTGCTCCCAAAGCAAATATGACATGTTGAATCGGTAACAGAAATCTAAATTCTCTGCTTTGGGGCTTCACATTTTAAGAGATGGACACTAAGATAAGTTACATCCACATTATGAATATAACCAACTTAAAATTTGACACTAAACTTCAGCCAAATTTACAATAAAGTAGTTACAGATACAGAATGAGGAATTTGACTATTTTCAATATGCAGGAAGGGATGAAAAGTTTTATTTGGAAGAAAATCTTACATCAGTGTCTTTTAGCATTAAGCAAAACACAGCATGTTACTGTGTGTATGTGTGCGTGTGTGTGTGTGTGTGTGTGTGTGTGTGTGTGTGTGTGTGTGTGNTGTGTGTGTGTGTGTGTGTGTGTGTGTGTGACTGACAGCTAGAGTACCTAATAAACATAATTGTGCTCTATCTGCTGCTCTCAATACCAGGGGGGGTTAAGGTGATGGAGAGTGTGTTAGTTACCACCTTAGCTTTCAGCACACACCTCACACAGAGACCACTATCAGCTCATTATACCCACATATGCATGAACATGCATGTACATACACACACACACACACATACACACAAAGCAGTTAAGGCAGCATACTGATAGTGTTATACAGAGAACTAATGAGAACATTTTTCAAGTCCATAACCTTTAGCTGAGAAACTGCATTGTGAGTGTGTGTCTGTGCACATGTGTACGTGAGTGTGTCTCTTGCCACTGCCCAGTATCTTGACAGGTGGAGAATAGGTTGTCAATCAAAAAGAAAAATAACAATAGGTGTTTACAATTTGTCAGCAAATTGAATTTGTAGTGGAATGTTGAAAACAAACAACAAAAAACAAAGAAAAAAAAATAGAAGGCATTTTTATTGTGGCTGCTATGTGATAAATAAAGGTTCTGCCTTATCAAGTCTACTTGTTGCAATATAGTAATTAATGTCAAAAGGTAACTGGCTGTTTGACATTTCCTGGAATAAAAAGGTTTATTTCAATGATAAAATTTAGTATCTGTTCAGTCAACACCAGCTTGTTTTTGTATTTTCTATTCCTCTGTCTGCATTGTTGCATATTTTTACCAACTAAAAAAAAACTTTTGTTGAACTCTGTGGCCTTATTCTTCATATCATAAAGTAGGAAATCACAGATGTTCCAGCCAGCTTTGCTCTGAGAATGATTCAAGAACACCTTATGACATGAGCACTTCATCCAGTCTATTTTGCTGCTAATATTTTAATAATGGCTACAGTTTGTTGGACATAATCCATACAGGTTGGTGAAATCTTACAATAATTCCAATTTTTCATCTCTTCACTGCTAACTTCCTTTGGCCTGCCTTTCCCTCACAGTCTATCCTAAACCAAAAACCCAGGTTAGTGGAGGGCCAAAGCTCTGTGCACCCTCCTCTTTTTCCAGAAGTGAAGCAGAAGTAACGCCTGAAGCAAGGCTGCTGTGCTTGTAATACCCACGGCTGACCCACGGCTGACCCACGGCTTTGATTAGCAGAATCACGAAGTAGAATTGAATTATGACTACAACTGTTTTCTGTGATAATGACGGGATCAAGAAACTTTGATACAGGTAGAAAATAGCTTTTCATTTAAAGTTAATGTGTGGAGTAAGATACTTTTTTTTGTCGTCTAGTTGCTCTGGTCTGAATCTGTGATAAATGTTTACCATTTGTTGCATTTAGCCGAGGTTAAGTTTGGTTCTACACAGAAAAATGTCAAGCAAACCAAAATATTAATACATCCGTGTGAGAACGCTCGCTCCACTAGACATATCTGGAATCAAGAGTGAGAAAATCAAAACAGGAAGATTACTGTGCTTGGCTTATTATTATAATATGGACAAAATTTGGATATTCTTAGTATAGTCAACAGTTAGGTGAAACTATGCCAGGAGAATGCTGAACCTGAACGCATTTCTAAACATCTCCACAATCACATTCTGCTTCACATTATGCAAAGATATGCTGCCTTCAGATAAATGACTAAGAATGGAGCCCATACTGAGCATGCTAACTTCAACATGTTAATCCAAAGACATTAGGAAAGGTGTAGTTTACTCAACGTTAACAGCATGCACCACCCTTACTGCTCAATTAATCAACAGATCATTCTGTAGGTGTGAGACCACCTCAGTTGTTTAGTCTGCACCCAAGTGCGACTGCTGTGTGTTCAGACTTGCCAAACCAAATTGTACCAAGGAGAAAAATGGACCCTGATCCAGTTTAAACCAGTCTAAACCACTTAGGTGTGAAACCATAAGATTTGGCACCAGTGATATTCCTGTTTTGTGGTAACGCAGCCAAATCGTATTTGATGCAAATGAAAGTGAGGCAGATAAGTGGCTCAATCTTGTGGTACAGCTAAATTCATGACAATGCCACCAAATAATACAATTCCAGAAGACAATTTAAACAAAACGACCAAACAAGAGCATCTGCACATTCTTTAAAAAAAATAAAATAAAATAAAATGAAATAAAATAAAACATTTTAAAAAAGCTGTGTGACCACTTGGTTACACAAACTTATTAATCATTCAGAAAGAAGAATTATAATGGGAAGTGATTCCTTCTATTTCCAAATACACTCCCACTGAGGATAAATAAAAAGATACTCAGATATCACAAACAATATCTTTATTTTTATCGATTCGAATTGTAGATTTCAATAAATTTTCCTATGCCATTTATTTCCAATGATGCTCTAAAAGTGGTATAGGAAACATTTTCAATTTTTATACATTAGAATGAAGTGTAAAATAAATGACATCGCTGATGTGTTGCTGACTACTGATGGCATGGTTATGGTCATATTATATTGTGTGTATTTCCTGCAGCTCTACAATCAAGGCTGAAAACTCAAAGTGACAACACTTTTGCTGTCCTTGTTCCTCAAATTCAGCCTTCAACAAAATCTTAAACAAGCAAAGTCAGTGTATTTTTAAAAGCGTCTTTAAAAAAAAACAAAAAACTTGTTTTTATTGGCATCTTTTTTTTTTTTTTTTTTTNTTTTTTTTTTTTTTTTTTAAGGAAATAGTTAAATAATTTTAGAGTTCCTGTTTTGTGTGGCTATTTTTTTTCTGACTTACTGTGTCACCTTTTCTCTTGTTGGTGTCCAAGCTGTGCTGGCTCCCCCTAATTAATCTCATTCATGGTGGCATCTCTTAGGGCTCTGCCACCTCGAGTCATAACAGGAATGCTGTAATTTATCAGTTATTTCATTTGAAGACTCTCTCTCCCCCTCTCTCTCTCTCTCTCTCTCTCTCTGTATATATATATATATATATATAGATAGATATATTGCTGTAGTACATCAACAACAGAGTTGATGCGCAATCAGGGCAAACTCATGAGATAGACAAGAGAAGCTGACTGCAAAAATGAACCTTCCTTAATCATTTCGCAGAGAAAGCCCTGTAACGGAACCTGGGTAACTGCCATTGCGCCCCTGTTTAGACTGTTGGGATGCTGACAGCTGACTGGCTTCAAACAGCTCAACTCCATAAAACTGAATTCTACCCATGATAACTGCCTAATTTACTGTTTACTAAGCATTTGTGATACTGACAACTAGATGGACACTTGCAGTGTTGTTGACCCAATTAAGAAGTATTTTGAGATGCAGCCATGGCAGAGGTGGGGGAGAGCACTGGAATGAAACTTTCCTGTTGGTTTATGAAGCCAAAATGTGCATAATTGGCCGTGGTGTTTAACGGCCAGTGGACATACAGTACGCCTTAGAAAAAGCTTCCTCTAGCCATTAAATATCTCTGTGGTTTACCAGTTCAACAAGTAGAGTAAGAATATAATGACAAATAAACAAGATAATCTTCAGAATTAATTTCATTCAAATGACAGAGAATAAAATAAACTGATTCATGAATTACGAGTGCATGTTGGAATGAAAAAGAAAAAACATCCCACACTCATCCTGACTAAACTTGTGTTGACTCTTTCTCTCCAGAACACAGTCTGTCTGTTGTTCTAAGCACAATCCCGTGTCACGTGGGCCAATACGGCATATGGCTGCACCTCAGGTATTCTAATTTGTAAAACTATCACTGACTTCCTTTCCACAAATGGTTTTAGTGCAAGGCTAAAGAGGGAAGTGCTGCATTTTACATTTTTGCACCTGGCAGTAAAGTACAGCTCTTAGCAAACACAGAACTGGAACAAATTCAAAGTCAGGTTGTAAAGCTACAGCTGATTATATCTAAACTGGGACCATAACTGCTTCTGTTTCCTAAACCCAAATTATTCCTGACTATCTCTGTTCCCTCTGAGATTGTTTTTCCCTCCCTGATTTGCTTACTTTCACATTTGAAGCTAATTTGACACGTAAGGACCCTGTCAGCAGGTAAGGAATTAGTTTTCAATTAATCACAGATCTAAGTTTCAGTCCTTCAGCTTAACACAATAGTTCTCTGCTGAAATTATCCAATCTGCATTCTCTTTGAGTAACAGTCATGGAAAATTAGCAATATGCATTTCTAAAGATGAGTACTAATTTAATATGCTTTGGCGCGTTTAATCCTGAATGCATCAAACTTGGTTAGAGATGATGTCTATAAGCGAGCTTGTGATGTTTTTGATTTCTCAGTTCTTACTGAAGAATTCATCTATCTTTCCACTACCATGCAAACAACTCTTTTAAAGAACAAAGAACTCACAGCATGAAGATAAATAAAACAGAAAGCATTTCCAGCTGCATTATCTCAGAAGTTTCTTTGTGCATTTATATCAAAGCTCTGAGCATCTGTGACGTCTTATAAACTCAGAAACTGTTAAGTCTTGCTGGGCGTCTCACACTCAAACTGTGATAGCAATTTGGCTTTCTACAGCAACTGGTTTCTGTTCAGTGACCAAAAGCACATAAGTGACAGAATCTTTATTTTGATCAAGATTTACTCAAGAAAGAAAAATGATTATTTATTTCTTAAAGGTTATTTTGAATAGGCTGGCATCCAACTGGTTCAGGCTGTTTCAACTGGCTCAGTCAGATTTTGTAAACTTTTTGGGAACTTCTGATCAGAGCTGGGCTGGACCAAATACATAAATACAAAATAAAGGCCCGGGACCTTTGACCCACTCCACTGACAAATTGTTGGTCAGGGTTCTGGGATTCTCATATAGAAAATTTTTAAGATACAGAGATCTTTATTCCTGCACTCTGGTGAATTTTATTCAAGTAGACCTATCTACCCTTCCTCAAGTGAAATAATATTTTCACCTGAGCCTTTCAGTGAAACAAATATATTGTACAGGGTTTTTCTTGCATAGAGAGTTACGTACGATGGCCAAGAGAGCTCACCGTATGCTACACAGAAAACGGACACAACACGTTCATCAATTTGACGACACACACGCAGAATTTACAGAAACGCCGCAAATATCACTTAACACAACGGAAGTGAATGAAAAGAAGTTTATCAGGAAACTCTGAAAGCGGGACACAGTACATAACCAGAAATCCTTTCTGTTTTTGTTTTTTTTTTTTTNTTTTTTTTTTTTTTGTTTTTTTTTTAACGGCCACTCAGCAAGAATAGTGGCTTCATATTAATTACAAGTTTAATTTTCGTGAAACAACAATATTGGATGGTTAACTGAGAACCCCAACACTACAAATTTACAAATATATCCAATTACATATGAATTCTACAATCAAAATATTGAAGCTTAAATACACTTAGCCTACTTCTTCTTTCTCGCTTCTGTGCTGTCCTGCTTGTAAAGTTTCCTTTAAAGGGGGGCAGCCTTCCAGATACTGTATAAGCACCCAAGTACACTGTATAGGCTGATACTAATATAGGCACCTACCAACAGATTTTTCGCTGGTTTTTATTTTGTGGTCTGTATTATATTTTGTGTTGCGTCAGCCCAAATCAACCCAGTCGAGTGGCCCACTGGGAAAACTCCTGGTACTCCCCATGTCAAGTCTGCCTCTGCTTATAATCCTGCTATGATAGTAGCCATCACTCCCAGAAGTCAGAAGCCATATTAAAAGCTAACTATTCAATCCGATGCATGTTTACAGATCCGTTGTTTTGTTGAGGTTCATTTAAAATGAACGTGACTGTTTTTTACAACAATCAAACAATGAAAAAAAAATCAATTAATGTTCAGACAGTTTTCAGCCTTCATGGTGGACATGGTTTAGATGGTTGGGGTCTTTGTGGATTCAGGGCACATTTCCCCCACACGTCCTCCAGGACATTCTGCGTCCTTGATGTGTGTGTATGTGTGTCACGTCATTATCATTTCAGTGTTTGTCTGGAGTTTGTTGTTTTGTTCTCAGTGGGCCAATATCAAATCTCCATGTTAAAGAGAAATATTGTCATGTAATTACTTGTTCCTACTTACACACAGGCACACAATCACACGACTTTGATTACAACTACGCTGATGTTCTGCCTGCTAACAAATCATTTACCCCCATCCAACTCCCCCACCATGCTGCCTTGCTAAATATTTTCCTCTCCCTCTTCCACATCTGCCTTTCATTCTCTTTGTGTATGTGTCTCTCAAAGATTCACATAGACCTAATCCATAAATTTTAATGGTAGTGCATTGATAGTTGAATGCATCAACAGTTTAAAGGTGAATTTAGATATTTTATAAAGGTCTCAAAATCTGCACATCATTTTAGGTTGGACTGTGAGTTTGAAGGTGTAGCCGAGGATTGTAGGGTACTGAGTTTGGTGAAGGCAGGATTGCAAGGTTTGATTTTTATCGATGATGTGGCATTATCAGGTTGTGACCTCCAGCATTCAGTGTTTTGCATTTGTGAAAAGAGGTGAGGGTGAGCTTCCATGTCTGCAGCCATTGTACTGCATCAGAAGTAATGTTGTGCTCTGTGTGTTGTGTTGGGGAGTGTGTTTCTGAACCAAGAGAAGGAAATATCTCAGCATCTTGTGTATGGGTAAGGGTAGAGTGACAAGCAAGTTCGATAGGTGTTATTATGGCATCTGCAGTGATGCGGACATGGTGATGGACTGTGGTGGTAATGAGGTGGCTGAGCCTGAAGCCAAAGCTATTGATTTACCAGTTGATCTGCATTCCGAGCCTCACCCATGGCCATGAGCTCTAGTGACCAAAGAATGTGGTTTTGCACATACAAGAACCTGAAATGTGGTTAGGGAGAATGATATCTGTGTTTCTGCCTCTGCAACCCAGATGTGGATGTGGAATCCAGATGCGGAATATAGATAATTGGTGCATTTGTCTTTGGATAACATGTGACATTATTCATAAGATATTAGGAATTAATATAAGACATTCATTGACATAAAAGAACACGCTACCCAAATTTAATACCATCTTTAAGTACCCCGTTTCCACTTTGATCTAATTATGCTTGCCTGCTTTCTTCTACATTCACAAGACATTTAGTTCTAAGTTCACAGTTTTCACACTTACTAGGTTTGTTCAACTGCAGCTGGATTTGTGTTCATTTCCCCCCTTAGTAAGCTTCGTTTGAACAGGTCTGAACACAGCAATTGCTCTCGGGTTTGGACCAAAGTAACGACACAGACCAATTTAAGGAGGTGGCCTCAGTCCAGTTCCTAAAGAACTTTGGAGCAGTTTGTGGTGTGAACAATGGTCTGCAACAGGCCAAACTATTGATCTATTGATTGATCTAGAACCAGAGAAGGTTGCGTGTGGTTAACATGACTTAAAATATGCCTCTGATTATCCATAACAAATCAATAGAAGTTGTAAAACGGTGGTAACAAACTGGTCTAACCGAACACATCTTCAAAGTAACATGTTAGCATGTTACTGTATGTCGCCATGCACTCCATTCTCCTGTTCAGCCATCTTAAGGCAGCATGTCTTCTTCTAATAATGTGAAGCAATATGCGGTTTTCCACTTCAGATTTCTGCTAGCATAATTTTGTTTGGTATACGGCCAACATGATGACTAAAACTAGGAGAGTATCACAATTAAAATCCCTGAATCCACAAAGACCCAAAACATCCAAGTCATCTAAACCATGTCCAGCATGAAGGCTGAAAACTGACTGGGCTGATCTTTGTTCTATGACAGTCATCCTCAAAATCCGGACTCTGGTCCGATCCAGACCGAACCACAACTGTCTCTGAACTCTGAACAAATTATACTTTTCATATGTATTATTTGTATTATCTGCGAGACATCTCTGCGATGCAACAAGTCAAAATTCTCCGCAGCGGAGAAAGCAAAACCAAAAGACCAACTGCTCCACTATCTGTGTGAGAATGTGTATGTGCTTTGGTTTGGTCCAATCACATTCAGCATCCTGTCACAATCATAAATTGGAATCCCAATCCGATCTTGATAAAAAGCCATTTCTCTTATTGAAAATTTTCTTTGTGGACCTTTAAGCTTTGTATTTGAGTACCCCTGTTCTATGGTATTTTGCTATTCTAGCACAGTAAACTTCTTCCAGTTTTGATTTTCTCACTCCCACCCCTAGACACTTCTGACCAGTGCACATGGCTTTTGATGATATATTTTGGTTTGCTTGAGTTTTTTACTGACACCAAACCGAACCAAATGGAAAATGCAGTTTTGTAACAATATAGGCTGGGATTGGGGTCCAGAGCAAAAACTACAGTACTGAAAACACCCTAAGTAACCTGTATGATGTCTGAGGTATTATTGCAGATGTCAGGTCGACTCTGCACTTGTCAAAGCAAACAAGAAATACTGAACCCATGTTAAATGGTTAAATTGTCAAAAAAGCAAAGGGAGAGAGAGCATCCTTACTTTCTGTATATGGCAACTGTGAGAATTAGAGAGGCCTGATGTTAACATTCATTGTCATGCATAGCATTTTAAAATGAAAATGTTAAAAAAAAATACTAAAGATAATATAACAAATGAAAAAATGACAGAAAAAAGTGATGTCATTTCACACAGGAGGAAAAAATGAGAAGCATCATACAGTTCATATATTCATTCATCTGGCTATTGTTTGACTGATTGATATGCAATTATTAAACCAGTTGCTAAATCTGTTTACACTTGACATTTTCTACCTTAGCAGTAATTACTTCTTGCCAATACCAGCTTTTTTGAATTGTAAATTAAAGACAGAAAAACAAAGAGCAGAGAGAGAACAGACAGAAAAGGCTCGAGAAAGGAAACACCCAAAGGAGAGAATGAGAAAGGGATGTAGAGATGGCGGGGAAAGTGGTATATGGAGGCTTTTGGGTTTGATGGAGATGGAAAAAAGAGAATGAAGGAGCAGTTTCAGAGAGACTGTAGTGAGAGCTAGCATGGGTTTAACCAGAAAAGGGGAAAACAAACTGCTCTTCAGCTGCAAAAACAGCAATAAGCCTTTCTTCATCATGCCTCGCTGTTTCTCTGTAACCGCTGGTAGTTTGTATTAGTAAAAGGTGAATGAGTCATCTCAGGGCTCAACCCGCATGCACTCTAGCCTGTGAGGCAGAATAACCTTTACTTACCTAGATAATGCTGACTGAGATCAATGTTGTTTTGCAGAGCTGCTTAGCTTCATGCTATTAACACACATTCACTCTCACATTTTTCAACAAACGTGTCTACAGGTAGCAACTCAGCAGTGACACTGGAACAGTCAGGAAAAAAAATATTTGTTCAAAGACAAATAAATATTCTCTCCTGCAACCAGCAAATCTTTACTGTTTATGTCTAACATGAGCTTTTGAAGAATTGGAAGAACTGTTCATCAGCATATAGATGGTACATTATCAGCACTTTGTTAGGGATGTCAAAGGGAAAAAGTCAATGAAGACAGCGTGTTAATGAGCTGCTTCTTATTAAGACTCTCTTTGTGATGCTTCATCTGCTCTTTATGAATGAGGGAACACGGTTGCATGTTGCTATTTGCCTTATCAACATGTTAAATCTGGCACTGTGTTTTATTACCGTATATACTCGACTATAAGCTGATCTCGAGTATATGCCGACCCCCCAATTTTGACCTGTAAATTTAGATTTCTAAAGAAACCAGCATATAAGCCGACCCCCTGATGTTGTTCCATCAATTTATTTGTTTAGTAAATTACCTGTTTTTTCTGGGTATTGTCATAGTATTCCTCTGATTTTCAGAAAATAATCCACATACTGGTACTGGCAAATCGCTGATTACCATAAGTGACATTAGCTAACATCAAGTTTTCCTGGACTCCTCTTCCTCGTCTGAATCACACTGATGAAGGTAAGGAAAGCTTTACAAATGAGCTATAANGGACTCCTCTTCCTCGTCTGAATCACACTGATGAAGGTAAGGAAAGCTTTACAAATGAGCTATAATCATCATGGCACTTATTTAGCTTATTTAGCTGTGTAATTATGGTGATTTTTTTTTTTTTTTTTTTTTTTTTTTTTNTTAAGAATCTCACCCATTACGTGTTTTCAGTAATTATCCTGTACCTGAGTCGATGTGGGTCTGTCTTTGTGCTGGGCATTCCTCCATACAGAGTTTTGGAATTCCATCAGCCGACCTCCTGATGTTGTTCCATCAATTTATTTATTTAGCAAATTACCTGTTTTTCTGGGTATTGTCATAGTATTCCTGTGATTTTCTGAAAATAATCCACGTACCGGTAAACATGATATTTATTTCAGCAGCTGATTACCGTAACTGACAGATCACGGCTTACTGGCCGCCGCAAAATGTGCTGAATAAGATGTTTAGTCATGAAATACATCATTCTAAGGTATGATTTTAACTATTTTCCATGGGTAGTGGTAATGGGTAGTATTTCCACCCCTGGAACTTTCATTCTCCGGGATCCAATTTGAATTACTTGTGTATAAGCCGACCCCTGATTTGCGTTGTGAAATTTGGTAAAAAAAAAATTTTTTTAAAAACTCAGCTTATACTCAAGTATATATACGATAATTGATAATAGTTTATTGTTTCAAACGAGTTGTGAAAAATAGCTTAATTCAACCACCAACTGCTTGTAGTAAGTGTATTTTCTCAATAACGATTAAATTAATTGTCTCCTGTGAAAACAACGTTTCCGCTATAAAACATAAAAACGCAGCATTTTGTGTTACCAGCCACCATTTAACATATCATGCCAAGAAAGCCTCCCAGGGTCCCTCCATCCCGTTGTCCGAGTTGTCAGACTGTCTGATTCTTTAAGCGACAGCAGCTACAGGACACACACTTTATCTCTCACCGTGTATTCTTCGCATCTCCAGAGAGCATCCTTCTATCGCTTCGTTCCTGCAGCCTTTTCAGCCTCCTCTCTTCACATCTTTTGCTGCACGCTCCACTCTATCTTTCAGCGAGATTTTTCCACCACATCTCTCTTTTTCATCTTTGACCCTTTCTCTTCATTGGGTCATTGATCTTTCTGACTCTCACATTGGTCTCTGCTGAGCTCCCTTCCTCCCAACTCCTCCATCTCTTTTCTTTCCCTTGCTTGACCTTTTTCATCTGATTTTGCCTCAGCCTCGGGTTCATTAAAGAGTATCAAAAAGTCATTGTTGCCGCCGCTTCCCTTTTCCATCTGTCTGGCCTTTCTGTCATTCCCTTTGCTGCTGTCTATGTCTTGCTCTGCCCTACAGATCATCCGGTTGGGCCGTCTGCCAGGTTATACAAAACCTTTGCCAGCAAGGTGGCACTCATAGATAAAGAATCAACGTGTGCATGTCTCTGTCCTTGACTGTGTTTTTACAATGCGTCTGCCTTTGTGTGTATGTGTTTTGTATTTATGCATGCAGGCATCAGAGAGTGTGTGTGTGAGTGAGAGAGAGAGAGAGAGAGAAGGGAGAGAGTCAAACAGAAGCACACTGAGAGCTTTGATTCCTCTGCATTTCTCTCCTGGAGGCATTTGCTACCTTCTTCCAATCTCTCTGTTTATCAAGCTAAGATGCTCAGCAAGAGGCTGCTGAGGCAACTAGATAACACCCACCCCCACCACACACACACACACACACACACACACACACACACACACACACACATCCTCGCAACATCCCTCTTCTCAGCAGTCCTCTCAACAGCCAAGCCCAATAATACAGAGAAAAACACAGAAAAACACACAAAAACCCATCAACACCTTACCTCCTCACCTACCCACCTTCAGAACCTGGCGGCTGAGTGCTTTGCTATCCGGAGGTGGCACACACAGAAGCCTAAGATGTGAAAGGGAAGTTAAAAAAAAAAAAAAAAAAAAAGAGGAGACACAATAACAGACACTATCAGCAGACATCCACTCTCCCTTCACTTGTCATTCAAATGCCTTCTACCACAAGACTTAACATTTTTGCTCACAGAGACTTCCACACTCCCAGCTCCCAAATTGGGTTTGTGCCTGAGTTTATGAAGTGAAGCAGCTGCCAAAATCTGCGGAGTTGGCTTCCAATCAAAAAGGAAGAAAGCCTGATAGTTCAAAAGATGCTCAGTTTTGACTAATTTAAGGAGGGATGTCCTCAGAATTCTCAGAGAAGAATTGCGATGTGTCAGAATGTTTTGAAGAATGTTGATGGGACTGAAATAACAATGGCGGTATTGGTTCTGGATAAGCCTTTTCCAGCAAAATTGGACATGAATTGGGTTCTAAAAATGCTGATTACCAGCCGTCTCTGTAAGCCTGTGTTTGTACATTTTGGACAGGAAAAAAATTATGAAAGTGTAAAGATTTCAAACTGTTTGTGCTTTTTGTCAGACAGGCAGGAAACTCTGAGCTATGATCTGGTGATTGTCTTTGAATCTGTTGATGTGTTTTCAAATTTAATCTAAATGTGTCTCAGTCATAAAAAGAAAAAAACCAACAAAAAACAAACAGCAATGTCTGCAATCAGTTATTCTCTGCTGGAAAATCTCTTTGAGTAGGTGAACAAAGCAATATAATTAATCTCAGTTTTCCTCAGTTTATCTAGTTTGGACTGTATCTCCCAACTGGAAAATAATAGCTGAGCACGATTATGTCCACGTCTGTGTGTGTGTGAGTGTGTATTTGGACTAGTTATACACATTTGTGTTCATGCCAATGGCTTTTCAATTTTACAGCTGTTTTATTTTCATATAATTTTCCTCAGTGTAGTGCATAGCCTTATTTTAAAGAAGCTATTTGTAACATTTCACTGCCTCATTGACAAAAAAAAAAAAAAAAAAANAAAAAAAAAAAAAAAAAAAACCTGAGCCAGGATTTTCTTTTTTTCAGTCTCTCCATTGTGACCTTTCAAGTTAACACAGCAAACACAGTCTGTCCTCTTCAATAAAAATGCGTCATACTACAGACACTGGAGTTTACACCCCACACTCCACTCTGAACACAACCGTTAAGACACCTACAGTCAAGTGACAAGACATTGATGCTACACCAAAATGTTTATCTCCCAAAACTCAAAATGTGAGGTGATGCATTCAACAAATTCAGCACAAACTACAAGCCACACTGAATGAAGATCTATGGTCAGATTTATGTCGAAATTGTTTGTCAGCTACAATTAATGCTAGATATACATTGATTCACTACAGTTTTCTTCATTAATTCTATATTACACCATTAAAGCAACATAAAATTAAACCCGAGATGTCCAAGTTGTGCTTTCACTGTGGCATACAGGAAGGTTCTTTTTTACATTGTACTTGGTCATGTATGAAGGTTAGATCTTTCTGGCATAATGTTGGTGATACCTTCACCAGATTATTGGGGTTTCTTTACCACCAGACACGGAATTTTGTTTGCTTAGTAATCTCACATCTGTTAGACCTTTTTTTTTTTTTTTTTANTTTTTTTTTTTTTTTTAAAGAATTACCAAGTTAAATTCATACAATTATCCTTGTGTAGTGCCAGGAAACGTACAGCAACAACATGGAAGTCTGATTCCCCCGTCTTAATTACCAGATGGTTTGATGAAATGAACTTCTGTGCTCCAATGGAAAAAAATAACCTATTGCTTGAAAGAAGGTTATGCACTTTTTGTAAAGATGTGGCAACCCTGTTTGGATTATATTGATGTACACTATAAATAAATTGAAATGATTTAATTTACTTAGTTAGTGTAATCTCTGAAATTCCATGTATATAATTTATAATGTACCTTACTTTTTTTTTGGGGGGGGGGGGGGGGGGGGGGGGGNAAAAAAAAAAAAAAAAAACAAGTTCTCCACAGAAAATCTACAACTACAGTTATCACATTTCTAAGCTGAAATCAATTTTACATCTAATCATATTTGTTAATATCCAAAGCAACTGATTGTGGAGAAAACATCAAAAATAAGTGTCAGTTCCACCTCTATTTCCAGAGGGCTGTAGCAGTTCATATAGTTGAGAAATAAGGTGGATAATTCCTAAAAAATCAAAAAAAACAATAGGGTGACTACAAAGCTTCACACTAAATTAGCATGTGATAACAGAAGTTCGTTCATGAAGCTTACTTTAAGGTAAGTAAGGTTGTCTCAAGTAAAAGCCAGTGAAAATTGACGTGTTAATGAGCTGTTTTATATTTAGGAGGCACATTTTTAAACTGCTTCCTCTGGTGTAAAATCAAAATGGACAAGTTAAATCTGCAACAGAAACCTGAATTTTTTGCTTTAAGAGAGAAGGGACAGAGTGCTGCATCTAGACACTAACGGGAGTCTGGTGCAGAGGGTGTGGGGGGTGTGTGTGTGTGTGGGTGGGTGTGTTCATGAGAGGGACAAAGAGAAATGCAGAGCGCAGAGGTTGACGTTTGAGGAAGATGTGCGGTGTGTTTGAGATCAGATCAAAACTCACTATTTAAATACACTTGAGTTGCCTTAAATATCAGATTTATTGACTCACGAACACGTGTGAGGAAAACACAGTTTAAAGCATCACAGAGTTCATACCACTGAAATTTACCACCAGACAGGTCTGAATTTTTGAGGGACGGTGTGTTTTGTAATAGATTACCACATGCAAACAAGGAAATATACAGTAAAAGAGGCCAGGAGCTGCATTTATGACACACAGTTGTGTGATGCTATTTGCCCTTAATGGCAAGTTAAATCTGGCACTTTGTTTTATGAATTGCCTTAGTTGTTCTGTTTTGTTTTTTTGTTTTTTTTAATACTGAAGGCCCTCAGTTGTGAAGGTGTTCACAAAAGAGTTGATTTAGTCCTTTTTTAAAGACTGAGAGAAACTGTGAGGGAGTTCATGTCATGTTGGTTCATGTCAAAACAAAGTACACTTTTTGGATGGTTGAAGTCCAGATACATTGCAGCAATCTAGATCCTGTGAAGAGGTTTTAATATAATTGTAAGATGTCAAGGCTGAGATTACAAGTGCCACTACAAGGAGTTTTTAGACAGGTAGAATCTAATCTTCCTTATACAGAGCACACTGATGTGATGGAGTGACACAGGAATTGAGCTGGACACTTATTTTATTGTATGTTGAAGGACTGGCTGGAATAACAGAGTTCAGTCTTTGAGAACTTAAGATGAAGGTGTTCCTTCATCCATACGTAGATCTATATTTAGATTGTAGAATTTCCTGGTGGGGATGATTCAGAATACAGTTCTCTCTTAAATATCATTCATTCTGAAAAGGAAATTACTGTGAGTACTTAGCCTTGTAAAGCCTGACCCATGAAATAATTATCAGAAAATTCTAATTTTTGCAATTTATTTCTTTATTGAACACTTTAACAAACTCAAAAAAAAAAAAAAGAAAAAAAAAAAAATTCTGAAAAATGTCTTTGCATATATGAGTTTTTTTGTATCACATTTGATACATCTAGCATTTATTTAAAGGACCACACCACCCATTTTGCATGTTTGAGCCTAATATATTTAATTTTCATACACATAATGCTACTGACAATCATTTCCCAAATTACTACTGGAACGGTGAATTAAAAATGTTTATCATCCCTTCCAGACCGCCATTGGTTTTTTCAGTTCATTCTGATACGCTATTAAAATCAACTTGTTGATACTTGAACTGTTCTTGGGATAGGTAATCCATCATCGTGAACAACACATACGTATATTCAGGCTTTTTCGAAGTTTTGTAATTTTAGTATTTAAGCACAATGAAAAGCACGAAGTGACTGTATGTCTCCACTGGGGAATACAGTCCCAAAACAAGACCTGCGTTTATCAAAAAAGTTAAACGATTGTGACTTCATAATTTTGCACAAGTGCAGGAGAAACATGGATTTTTAAGGTGGGTGTATCGCTTGAATATTTGATTTTGAAAGATTAAGAGATTTTGCAAAATATCAGGAAAGCTGAAATATGGTTTTATCCTTTGGGAAACGATAGTCAGTGACTTTATGTGTATGAAAATTGAATATATTAGGCTCAAACATGCAAAAATGAGTGGTATGGTCCTTTAACTCAACAGGATTTAAACTGACGTTTTGGTCAATAACTGATTATGTTAATGATGTAGAGGTCTCAGAAAATCATGTATCAAATGTGACACAAATGACTTTATAGGGTTAAGCAGAAGTTTGTGGCTTCTGTTGGTTACAGGCTGCTGTAGATCAGAGGGAAGAGGAAGGTGAGAGAGAGGTTGAAGTGGAGCTGAGGGCTGCAGCTGATATGGAAGGACTGATAATAAACCTCAATATGGAAATGCTCTTCACCTGATATTGATTTTGATATTGACTAGAGTTTTTTTTTTTTTTTTTTAAGCAGTCGCAGACTTCTCACAAACTCATCCATAATCTATTTGATTATCAAATATACTCCTCCCTTGCAGGCTTAAAAGGTGGTTTTAAATAGTTTGTAGTTCCCATTGGCTGGACAGCAGTTATGGTCTACGGTGCATTCGAGTCAAAAACTGATCACAAATTGATATTTATTGACACTTGACTTTCAGCCACAAATCCAACAGTTTGTCTTGAAAAATGTCATTCAAACGGATATTTTTGTTCTGCTTAAACAGAATATCTTGTGTAGGCTCTTATAGATGCTGATGTGTATGCATGTGCAGTTAACGTGAGCCGACTGTCTAAAAACAAACTATATGAATAAAACATGGAAGATAGTCTTTTCATCTTCACTCTGCTTTTCTAATGCTCATTATTTTGGCTGCAGTCTCGTTTTGCCTCTGCCTCTTTCTCGCTCTCTCTGTCGCTCACTCCATTTCTGCTCCAAACTCCTCTTCAGTCACAGCTGGCCCAAGGGCACAACCTTGAAACCTGGGCAAACTGTAGCACCTTCATGAGAAAGTTTGTGCACAACAACAAATCTGGGTTCAAAGCAGGGTATCCGCTAGGTATGGTTCTTCTGAATCTATTTAATCTATTATTTATTTATTTTTAATAGGAGGCTTGAGTGAGTATTTTATAGGTATTCTTTTTCGCATCCATAGAGATAAAAATAAACCAAGTAAAAGATAAAAACCCCTCAGATTGCCTTTGGAGATTACTTGTGCTCAGATAAATGCGTACAATTATTTGTATTAACATTAAGTTTTACGTGAATAATAAATCCAATACACACGACATTGTCCATTCATCCATCAATCCATCACTTTCAAATTGCTTATCCGAGTGAGGGTTATGGTGGTAAAAGAACAAATCTGCACAGATATTCGACCAACTTCCCCCACCACCCTCATGGGGGTCCCTCTTTGCTTCCAGCTCACCTGGGAGCTCACCTCCAGAACTCTTCCCTCAAATGGTTTTTCTTGAAACACCAACAGTAGCCAGTCAGGGAGCTTCCTCACTGTGACAAAATCACATTAACTGGCTCCTCTCAGTGTGAAAGAGCACTAGCTTGGTTCTGTTCATGTAGGTGAGCACACGTCCACCTGTCCTGACATGTGATTCGTGCAGCTGCTGGCACGGAAAGAGGAGTTCAATTCCTCGTCAGCCTCCAGCCAGCGCTCAGATGTGCCTGCCCGTGCCACCACTTTGTGCCCGACAGCCCCCCCAGTGTGACCAGTTACACATGGGGACTTACATGTCAGTGCAGGCGGTGAAGTTATCAAGCTTCACCTGGTGAAGTTTGGTTAGTGTGCATCACAGCTGCAGTGACAAGCCACAAAGTGGCTGCAGTCATTCATTTCAAATAAACAACATCTGGACTGCAGACTTAGTATTTCAGTGATATGCTGTTAGGAGAAACTTTAGCTCCATTTTATGCAAATAGGTAATGATTTGTTGAAGGAAAAGCTAGTGAACGGGCAGATATGGTCACCTTCTTTTGTCAGCTTACCTGTATTTTAAGTTGGTTTCCGTTTGTCTGTTTGTATCAATGGTTCAGTTATTCAGAAGGATTCCACAGGTAAACTTTTAATGACTATATTAGCAAACCACATGGCATCCTACATAATTTATAAAATGTATGACACAATAATGTATTTTAGCCTTTACCATCAATGTGATGCTATACGACTTGCTGTGATTTGTCTTATTTTGTCAAACAACTCACGCTGCCAACATCAGAGGAGGGGGGTCCTTGATTTGGACCACAGCAGACGGACTACAGGTCTGAAAACACCCTTACATCACAGTATAACATACGTCCACCAATGGCCTGTTTCGCAATCTCGCAACCAAAGACAGCCTGCAACAACATTCTGATCATTTCAGAAATGTAGAACCAAAAATTCATAATTGACTGCTACAAACCCACATATAATGCAGATGGATAACGAGGTGAGGACAAATTTCTGCTGCCATAGTTTTTCCTGCTAGTTGCAACACTAAAAGGCATTCGTCATACAATTTGACATGCATCAAATTTGAAATCGTATAGTCTGACACGATTTATGACTAAGATTTTATTATACTGGACTCACATTATGACGTGCAGTGAACTTATACGATCATTTTATTTTGCAGTTTACAAGACTCCCTTGCCAGAAACAGGTACTTGTGCAGGTAGCTA
Organism: Lucifuga dentata; assembly: GCA_014773175.1. Classification (NCBI taxonomy): domain Eukaryota; kingdom Metazoa; phylum Chordata; class Actinopteri; order Ophidiiformes; family Bythitidae; genus Lucifuga; species Lucifuga dentata. Next base: position 111,339 of record VXCM01004932.1, read on the forward strand.
GCCAGGAAGTTCAATATCTCAGGATCAATTTTGCCCAGAATAAAGCCTGATAGGCAGTAGTGACTTCTGGCCCATTTATTGCTCCAAACAAGCTCTATAAAAATAGTTTGAGGTTTGAAATATGGTTATAGAATAAAATATAGTGTTAGTTGATGTTATGTTGTCCTGAAATTTGAACTGGTAGAGCTTGTTGAAGGTGATAGAGAGCCTGGGAGTAAATTGAGCTTGAAATGCCTAGAAAGAAAATCTCAAAAGAAATAAGAAAAGCTCAAAGTTAGAGTCACTCTCAAATAATTGCAGATAGTTCAGCTTGTAACAGATTTAGATTTTCTAGATAACAGAAGATAATCAAACTCATTTAAAGTTACAAAGTATTTTCTTTTGGCAGTGACAAATCCAAAACTGGCAGGATCAGCCACAAATTCTCGTAGGTCACACACTTGGGAATAACATCTTAATCCAAATGATGTGATCAATTAGATTCTATCAATCTGGCAAAAAAAAAAAAAAAAANAAAAAAAAAAAAAAAAAAGAGAGAGAAGTGATCATGTTTTTTGTTTTTTTTTCCCATTCAAAGCTGTCTGAAGTCTACGTTCCCTTTATGTTTACTGCCATTTTTGTTACAATATCTGCTGGTTGCACACTCTGCATGTCATGCTGCTGGTTAATGCATCAAAGTCAGGAGTCTGTGCTGCACGTTTCAAGTTCTGATTTGAACTTGAAGCTTTGGAGGGAAAGCTTTGTCAGTCAGAAACTCTCCTTCCAGTCGCCTGCTTTTTGTATGAAAGGGCAAAGGTAACCGTGAGATTCTTAGAAAATGTTACTTTATTTAAAATATGATTCAAGATAACAGCGTACATCAGAACAGCTTTTTAGAATTCTTACTGCATTGCGCCTATAAGGGCTTATCTACAGGGAGCCAGCAATAAAGCCTCAACGGTCACACACCTTTATAGAATATATCTTTAAGTTTATAGCTCTGTGTGTGTGAGTGTGTGCAAACACGAGCATGAGCTTGTGTGATAAATAATTTAGTTGAGTCAATGCTCATTGGGATAGATGCTGCAGGTTTTGAGGGCATCCAGGGCAAAGGTTAGAAAACTGAGAGATTTATCAAAGACATGGCCACAGATTTTACTTTCTTTACTTTAGTTGATAAGTTCTGTTCAGTATCAGTGGATGAAATCTCTCTCACACACACACACACACACACACACACACACACACACACACACTTGCAAGCACAAGCCTGTTTTTACACTCAACTTTTGACACCATTTACAGCTGCACTGCATTAAAATATGATCTGTAGCAAGATATGTTATCCAGATAAGTAAAAACGCACATTAATGCAGAGTGTAAATGTACGCAAAACATATTCAGAACGCAATCTGATTTACACTGTGATCAGATCTTGGTCTCAGTTAGCCAGGTGTAAAAGCAATCCATACAACTGAGACACATTTGCAAGACAAAATCCATCCACAAGTTGAGAACGTCATCCTGCCTCTTTTTTTGTCTTTTGCCACTCGCTCTTATTAATAAAGTTATTTTGAATTGGGAGTTGTGACTCATATATGGGTACCCATGCCATTTGACAAACTGCGTCTGCGGAAGTCGAATTTTTCCCAGTTGGAAGCTCCAGCTTCCAACCTCAAACCATTCCAGTCAAATGTAATCACAAAAGCATAGCTGAACACCAAGAAATACTGTAAAATTAATTAAACTTCATAATAAATGCTAACTACAGTAAAGTTAGACTACAGGACTGNATACTGTAAAATTAATTAAACTTCATAATAAATGCTAACTACAGTAAAGTTAGACTACAGGACTGTCTGGTTGTATTGTTTTACAGTGATATTAATCACAGTGGGTATTAAACTTTGTGCAGAGAAGTAAAATTATGAAATTATTTACATTTAAGTATCAATGGCAAACAGTTATTATTATATAGATAGTTAACTATAGATAGTTATCTTGGCGATATATTCTGACCTTTTTCTTTCAATTTCACGCAAGAAAAAATACTTTNGATAGTTATCTTGGCGATATATTCTGACCTTTTTCTTTCAATTTCACGCAAGAAAAAATACTTTATTTGCCTTTAATCTGATCATTTCCATTCACAAAGCTCACTTCCACGGCGCTGCCATGTTGAGTGACATCATACTTGCTAAGTCGGGGTAGATAATGTTGTCCGAGTTTCCCAGCCAGAGCTCCGACTTAAAGTGCTGTTCCAACGCATTTTTCCAAGTAAGAAGTTGGAAAAATCTGAGTTCCAATGTCTGTTGAACGGAGCATTACTGCACACATGAAGTGTGAAAGAAAAAATAAGTTATGTGATTTTCAAAAAAATAGATGAAGCTCATCCACACAGCAAGGAGGAAACACAGGCTTTAGTAGCCAAACAATCCACTTATTGAGATTTGATCACAATGCAGACAGAATCCAGATGATGAAGGTGTTAATGAAGGTGTAAATTCCATCAGATGCCATCTTACTGACAATGAATCACATTTTAATAAAGGTGTAAATGGGGCCTGTGGGACACATTGTAGAGATAAATGTTATCTCTTTTACATTTGGTGGAGATGTTTGTGAGAAATATGGAAAAAGAGTTTACACACACACACACATATTGATGACACAAAAGAGCAAAGGGTTAATCCTGATTTAACTGCACCTTCAGTATATCTTGCATTCCTTCTCCACAATAGGATTTATGCACCTTTTGTTCATCGCTTGCTGTGTTCGCTTTTATAGGACAATATAAGGGAGTCTAATCTGCAGACCATTCTTTAACCTTTTCCCTCACACACACCCACGCACGCACACACACACACACACACACACACACACACACACACACACACGAAACTGAGACAGCACTAAAAAGGCAATAATTTGATTCCAACAGAAGAGAAACACGAGCACAGGAGTTTTGGTGAAAAATGTAGGGATGGGCAGATCAATACTGAAATATTATACTTGCAGTGTTTCCCTTTGAGAATATTTTGGCACAAAATATTGATGCTACAGTGGCAGAAAGCACACTGTTAATGGTATTGATGAATACATACATGGGTACGATGTGAAGAGTAGTTTTGCAGCGTTTAAAGAACGTGTTGTTATTTAACAGAAAACACACGCTTTTGATCTCTGACAGTTTATAAAAAGTTTATAAAAAATTAGATTCCATTCTGCATATAATGGCTGCTATAAACATAATTTTTTTTTATGAATGCAGAAAATGATCCTTTTATTTGCCTGACACAAGAAGGCAATAAAAGGATATTAGGACTGGCATGAGAATACTGGCTGTTAGTTGGTGTTTGATTGAAAAGAAATCTCACTGTATTACCCTTGCAAAGCCATCCTGAAGGCTGTTTACCACTCTATCACACTTAAGCAGTGAAAAATAGAAAACCAGAGAAGATTCCACAAAAATGTAATAACAAAAACAGCCCATAATAAATGTAATAACTAAAATGAAAGACTGCAAAAACCTCATTTATGCCAGGCTGAGCCAATTTCTTTCACTAGTTGTCTTTCTTTGCTGCCCATGAGCAAGTAGAAAGCACAGGGTGGATCAGTTGAGATGAGCCAGTCTAATGTATGGAAAGCCAAGCAGGAGGCTCATTTCAAGAGTATTTAAAAAGGGATCAACATGAGAGTTGTTTCTCAAATTGATAATCGCTCCAAAGAGCATCTGCAGCTGTTCAGGATAATGCAAGCCAAACAAACAAGTCGAGAGAAAAGAAAACCACTTATTCATGAGTGTGTTGCAGAGAGATTGGCACCTGTCTTTCAGCGGCACAGACAGAAACAGAGAGAGAGAGAGAGAGAAAGAGAGAGAGAGAGAGAGAGAGAGAGGNTTTTTTTTTTTTTTTTTTTTTTTGGAAAGAGAGATCACAAGGAAATCTTAGCTTCATTTCACTGGCTTGAAACCCAAACTCCATTTGTACTGTCATTCAATATTTCCTTTATTTCGCTTTTTATTTGCTGATTTTAATTTTGCTTTATCAGCTGGCAGAATAAGAAACAGATGCGTGTGGAGAGCTCTGTGCTGACGTTATACTTTCGTGTGGATGCGTTTGTTGGACGACAAATGAATGTGTTTCAATATCTGCAGAGGCAAACTCTCAGTCATGGCTGCTCCATGCTGGCATGTTTGCTTGGTGGCACCGAATCCAGGACATTCAGTCCAAACTCCGAGACTGAACAATGTTTCTGGGCTGATCATTTATGTTTGGATTTCTGCAAGGATCCATGAGGCTCTGAGACAGGGTGAAGCCATGGAAGTGATGGACGGGCTCATGGGATGAGGTGCGAGGCCTCATACTGGCACGCTGTTGGTGGATTTGTCAGAAAGAAGTTTTATTTGCTACGTGCCTGTCAAGCTTTACTCCCAGGTTTCAGCATAATTCTAAGAGTTTTACTTGGCTGAGGAGAATAAAACTGGACCAGCAGGCCTGGCAGGGAAAATGAGTGAATCACACACTCAACGTCTCACAATAACCACCGTCATGATGCCTTTAAGCAAAGTGCTGAACTCCCCTGACCACTCCAGTGAAGCTGCTCAGTGGCCAGCAGTAGAAGGCTATGATTGTGCTAAGCAGCTGTTAGATGTGAAGCTGGGCACTGCTGAAGAAGTTCTTTGTCAGCCTTCTCTGTCAAGCTCTTTAAATTTATTGGCATTTCTGGTCTGACACATGCTGGTGTAAGGATTCCTGAAACCCAAGCTACTTGCAATTACAGAAGCACTTTATTGTGGATGTTGCCGTCTGATTTTACAGGGACGTGTCACTGCTAAATCCTAATTTAAAAAAAACAAAAAACCTGTAACATGATTAAATGTTTTCGATATTGTGGTATACTGTAACTTACCATAAATACAAACATAAACATGAGTACATATAGGATTTGTAGTTATTTAGACCAGGGGTGGTGCTAGGGGCGGGCTTACGGGGCTTAAACCCCGGATTTTTTCCATATAGCCCTGAATCTTTTTTGTAATAGTGTGTTTTGAACTTTCAGTAGTGTTTTTGCAGTTACCCAAATTCATCGCCAAGGCGGAACCACAGTGTTGTGAACAGATTGGTCGGACCGAATTGGTGGACAGAAGGGACATCATATAGCTCCACTATAGTTTAGATCATTGTAAAGCTTTTTGTTTAAAATGATTTTTAACTTCCTATAACTTGTTAAAAGATGTAACATGATTTTTTACATTTCTTAATCATTTCTCAAAATTTATTTAGCTTTGGTAGATATAAAATAGCTTTGACTATCTACCAAAGCTATTTGCTTTTTTATGAACTGTTTCCCCACCATGTCAACAAGGAAATACCGTGGTAATACCTCTTTCAAGGAAAACTGAAAGGAGCTGTAACAGGCTTTATGAATGATGGAACAACAGTACTTGATGCTTGCCCTTATGGACACATTAAATTGCCATTGTCAGTGGTGCTCTGACTTAATCAGTATAAATCTTGTTATACTTAGCTCATTCTGTCACTCAGCATCAAAACTAATATTTTTTTTTTTCAAGAGAACCTGGGCTTTCAGCCTAGTGCATTTTAAGTCACAATTCTCCAATAATTTTTACGTGAGCATGCCAAACTTTCAAAACAATAGACATTTGTCATTCTTTTTTTTTTTTTTTTNTTTTTTTTTTTTTTGGCAGCCATTGTCATTTCAGCCACAAGGCGTGACACAAAGCCGTAAATATAGAGCCCCTCCCCCACAAGAAGTGAGTGAAGGCTCCGCTGACACCAACCCAGAGAATGAAAATGAATAATCATATCTGATGGAAAGCTGCCTAAAGGCATGTTCAACATGTAAAATGCTTCTCTCTTGTGGCGGCTGCTGTTTTAACAAAGCAGCTTCTAGGCACGCCGGGACACACTGTAAGCCAGCTACGAGGCTCTTGTTTCGGCTTCGCATCACACTACATGACCCAATTCTGTGTGTAATACACCCGGAAATTCATTAATGCCCTACAGCGGTTTTGCTGGGTCTATCAGTGAAAAAACACTGATGTAACACCGGGATCTCTGACTTACTAAACGCCGCCACCCCAAAGGGTTAAAGCTACAAAATACAGCGTACATTCTGTATAATTCCTATGCAGGAATAAGATTGTGCTAATTAGATTATATGGAAAGTTTCCTGACGAGAAACAGACCCTGATAATAAAGCATTATTCTTTGGATTTGTCTATTAAAACTTAAACCCTCTGTGAAACTGACTGTGGAGCATCTGTGCTCATGCATAAATCCATATAAAGTATTCCACATAGAAATGAGGTATCACACATTTTTAAAAAAACTTATTATCTTTTTGATAAAAGACATTCTCCTACTTTCTGAAAAAAAAAAAAACTCTTCTTCTTGACTGTGCCCTGAAATAAAGTATGTCTTCTATTTAAAAAATGTCACTTTTAAGGATCAATTTGAAAGAAAAACAGCAAAAACATCCTATGAAGCAGGAGGACATCATTACAGAACAAACAAGAGAACTGTGTTCTCTTACAGCAGGAAACACAATGGGTTTTGGAGGTAATGTGATTTAAAATCAAGGTGAAATTGGTTTAAATTTAGCGAAAACCAGTGAACCTGAGCGTTGCTTATAAACAACCCCTTCAGTGTGTTTCAATTTCATTTGTTCTTGTTCTTCCCTGCCTCTCATGTTTCTCCCTCTGTCTGTTCTCTGTTATCTTCTGCCTCTTTTGACGTCCGCAGCGTCCTCAGGGGGTCTGTCATGCCCGGGAGCTACAACAGATTTCTTACTGATGCTTTGCCGCACTGCTTTGAATGTGTTGCCAAGACTGTGATCTCACCTAATTTCTCACTGCATTTACTTTGTGTTTCCATGGTGCGAGCCGAGAGTCGTGTCTCTGAATGTCTCTGCTCCTGTTTTGTCAGTGAAGGAGACAATCATCTGCCTTGCTTCATCTGATTCAGATTATTGTTACTGTCTGTGTGGCTAAATACAGTGTTTCATACTGTAGTAACCTGATGGTTATACATTTAATCCTAGTTCTATGAACACAGGCAGTGTGCTTTACTGTACGTTTCTACTGTCTACTGTCAACTTTGCTCATAGAACTAGGATTACAATGTCCAACTTTGGTTATATTTCAACAAGGTTACTCTCTATCAGGCTCTGTACGCTTAAAGGACCATACCAGTGATTTTGCATGTTTGAGCCCAATAAGTACTACCCACATTTTCCAAAACATAAAACCGGATTTTAGTTTCCATTTTGTTATTTTGTCAGATCCCCTAATCTTTCAGCATAAAATGCCGTGATACACACACACCTTAAAATGCTTCTTTTTTTTTTTTTTTTTNTTTTTTTTTTTTTTTTGCCTGCCAACACTTACACGATTGTCGAAGGAATTGTTTTAATTTCTTGGTAAAAGCAGTTTTCTCCTGAGACTATGGCCCAGATTCATAAATGATAGCGCATCGCTATGCGCAAATATCATGGCGCAACCATATTTGCTCATTCATAAACGCCTGTTAGCGACATATTTTAGCGTTAGCCTTGAAAGAGGCGTCACTGTGATATTTCCTGATTTACATGTCACGGTAGCTATTCATAAAAGAAACCCACATGCTAAAAATAACACCTGCTTCATTCTGGTGGTAAATTTCAGCGGTATGAAATCTGGACGATGTCTAAAACTGTATTTGCCTCACATGTGTTAGTGATCAATAACTTTGATAAACTCACTCAGCTGATCAGTCAGTTTTGATGTGATCTGACATGTTTTTGTGCACTCTGCTTCACCTGCTGCACTGCATGTCTGAGTTCCTCACATACACCCTCCTCACCCATACCCCTCCCACCTGCAGAGCACAATCACACACTACAGAGGTTAAAATGCACGTTCTAAAGCAGAGCGTATGTTTCCTTTGCCGATTCGTAGCTTTAAAACCAGATGAATCAGGATAAATGGCGGCTGGTAAATATGCAGCAGCTCATTAACACGCTGATCTTCATCGGCTTTTATCTGTCACACCTCACAGCAATGCTACCTTCATGTGACAGCAGTGCTGATTATCGTAGGAGAAGTTTTATGAATGAGCTTCAATTATCAGGTGCACATTAAGACAATGCTACATTCCTTATCACCACTTTTTTTATGAATCTGGGCCATTATTCCCTGGCAGTGATATATTTTCTTCCATGTAGCTCTATGTTCTTAAAATAAGTAACCAAAAGAAAACCCCAAAAAACCCAGAGTAGTTTTCAGTGATGGGCTACTTATCTCAAGCATGTTTCAAGTCTAAGTTGATTTTATAGTTGGTAGATTTTTATATACTGGAATGAACTGAAACCAATGGCAGTCTGGAGGGTAGGGAAAAACAATCCTAAAATTTACCACTCCAGTAGTTTGTTTTGGAAAATGATTGGCAGTAATGTAATGAGTATGCGGGTTGTATTTATTGTGTTCAGCTCTTTCAGTTAAAGACAGTCTAAATTATGACTTTCTGAACGCTCTGTCCTATGTTCTTATGAATTAGTGCCAGAAGCAATAAGAGCAATACTTTTGACATTTCAACAAGCTGTATTTTTTTTTATTTTTTTTTTAGTATTTTTGTAATAAGAAAAGTTAAATCGAATAATGTACCAAAGGATTTTCTGCCAGTAAATCCCTGAAGGTTACTGCTTAAACACAGCAACAGTTTGTTTAAACACAGTGTTTATTATTTTCTTTCAGCCAAAATGCTCCAGTAATAAAAATATTTCCCTCTGTAGCTTTTCTCCAAAATATCTACTCACTGCAGAGTCTGAGAGTGTAAATGTATCCTTCACTTTAACAAATAAATCCAAAACAAATGACAGATGAATTATGCTACCCCACAGTTCTGAGCCTGTGGCGATGAATCCAGCCTGCGATACCACACTGATATTTGACAAACTAACAAACACAAAGACACACACCTCCACGCTGTATGCCTATCATTAATATTCAGCAGAAAGACATCTCTGTACCTCCACCTGCCAACCACCCTCAAAACAAAAACCTCTATCTCCATGGTAACAAGCTTAAAACCATCCCAGTGTCCTTTGGGGGAAATGCAGACATGGTAAAGGACCCTTCACATAAACTCTTTTAGCCTCTCAGTCTCTCAATACATTCATTTAAACACACACTGGGGATCCATGATGCATTTTTGTGAGGGTGTGTGTTATGCCAAGTGTGTATGTGTGGGTTTTTAGTGTGTATTTTGTGTACAACTTCTGCATTATTCATTAATCTGTTTGTTTTTACAGATCTTCCCATCAGACCAGCAGTCTAACTGCATTAAGATAAGGCTAATAAAGGCTCAGGCAAGCATGCACGTAAACACACACACACACACACACACACACACACACACACACACCTCGACTGAATTGCTATTTCATTAGACAGAGCCTAATAGTTATGCATTGGTAAAGGTCTGTCATTAATTGCCTCCAGTGTGAGCACTGTAAGCCTGAGAGACGTATGACTACTGCCTACTTTCCATTCACTTCCCTATTCAGTACACACACAGGAATGAGTTTGTTACTGGTGAAACATGAGTGTTTTGAAGTCACAATACTGACTTTGGTGAGTCACAGTTTAAAAAGACCATACCGGTAGTTTTGCATGTTTAACACATACACATATTACTGCTAACCATTTCCCAAAACATACTACTGAAACAGTGAGCTCAAACATACAAAACCTCCAGTATGGCCCTTTAAAATTAAGCTTTGAGCTACTTTTATTTTGACGAACACAAAATATGTGCAACTAAACATTCTATGCAAGTCAGGTATAATATTAGTTAGCTGCTGTAAATGTGTAATAGGTCATCGAAACTAGACACAAGCCGCTGCCATTAAATTGGGTTTTCCAATTTAGGTTTATATTCTTCCATCCATCACTTTGCATTTGCGCTTACATGAGGATCGCTCTGCAAATAAGTTTGCTTTATTATCCTCCAGAGCTGCTGTCAAATCGAACAAGTGGTTGTCCTCCACCCAAAAGCTAAAGGGTCCAAGCAGAGTGCATTATCAATCATGAAGTAATTATTTTTATAAGTCATAAGTAGAGCCCCCAATGCTACATTTCACTGTGGCCCCTGGGAAAAGTAATATCTCTGTGACAGATGGGCTGCCTTCCGCCTTTTGTATGCTCTGGCATACACATCTGTCTGAGGGTGTTTTCAGACCTGTAGTCTCTTTGCTCTGGTCCTTCTATCATTTACCATTAGGTTTGGTTCAGTTTCACTCAGGAAAAAAATCCAAACAAACCAAAATATAGCAGCAAAAGTCATGAGAACACTCGTTCTGCTCACTGGTCAGAAATGTCTGGGAGGGGAACAAAAAAAATCGAAATAGTAAAAAGCTTACCATACGAGGAGGGATGACTCAACATGGAACAGAGATGGAATTGGTTAGACCAGGGGTTCCCAAACTTTATCATGTCAAGGATCACTAAATTGTTGCATTATCCTGCACACCCATTTATATAGCGCTTTTTGTAGATACCCAGTCACTTAACAAAGAACATAAACACCAATAAAATCAGACATAAAGCATAAAGCATCGTCGGCTGCCCTCTGCCCTCCCTGGAGGAGATCGCCGGCTCCAGATGCCTGCGAAGGTCCACCGCCATCCTCAAAGACCCCTCGCAACCAGCGCATCACCTGTTTGAACGGATGCCTTCTGGCAAGCGCTACAGGTCAATGAAGGCCCGCACATCCAGACTAAGGAACAGTTTCTACCCTTGGGCCATCAGAACACTAAATCACCGCTGACCTGGACATTACTCTGTCAACGTCACCATCATGTGCAATTCTGTTCCCATGGCACCTTGTTCACCACTTTAAATCGGTACCATGTAAACTGTGAACTATATTCTGATTGCTGCTAACTACCTGGTGTTTATTACTCTGTGCAATACTTATTGATTGCTGCTACCATCCCTGCTACTGTTGTAAATATCGAAATACACACATCTATATCTATATATATAAATATACTTGATACACTTTTTTTGATATACTTGATATACACTTTTGATATACTTTGATATACACTTTGATAAGTATATTTATCTTTTCAGCTGTGTAAATATAATTTAAATAGATGTGTACAAAGTTGTTTTTACTCTTTTTTATACTTTATACTTATGCACTAAGGGAGAAGCACCTGTAATTTCATTATATGTTACGTATAATGACAATAAAGCTATTCTATTCTAAAACAGTATCCTGACAGTAGCATAGACACAGGTGGACTCAGAGTGGATAAAAGGACATTTTGACAGCAGTTCAGAATCGGCAACAGAGTCCAGCTGATGGATGGGGAGAGGGAGAGAGTTCCAGCGTCTGGGAGGAGAGAGAGAGAGTGTGAGAGAAGGCTCCAGCACTCATGGGGGTGAGATCCAAGTCCTGAACAGACAGTAAACAGCTGATCAGGGCTGCAGGGAGTAAAAGATCCGTCTCCTAACGCAGCCGACCCTAGCAGGCGGAGGACCCACACCCGCCAGCCAGCAGACGACCAAACACAATCAGACAAATCACACAGCCAAAAGATGTTAAAATGCAGCATCACCAAGCTAGCTGCAGTCAGCGCAGCCAGCAGCTCAGCAGGGAAAAGAAAGACTGTCCAGCAAAGAACCCACAGAGAAAAGAGCCCACAAACATTCCACAAAACAATCAGCATTCAAACTGGAATACAGCAAAAACTGCAAAGGAAAAATAAAACCAAACAAAAACAAACAAACGCATGAGGAGCGGTGACCAACGTGCACCCGCATTCCCTTCCTAACGTCCAAATGATAATAATATTCAAGGAATAGTAAAATCTGATTAGTTATTCATGTATTCTTCTCATAAAAAAATTATTTAAAAATATTTTAAGATTATAATTTTATTTGTTTTTACAAATTTTTCCCTCCCTCACGGCCCACCTGCAGTTCCTTCGCAGCTCACCAGGGGGCCGCAGCCCACACTTTGGGAATCACTGGGTTAGATGTTTCTAGTCATAGTCATCATTTGGGTCACATACCAAGAAAAACGACAGCAGAAGCTGAATTTGACTTCAAGACAACATGTGAAAAAAACACTGCTGAATTTAGCTTCACATTATTTGAAGAACACGTGCTACCTTCACATGCCTGAACAGGAGAATAGAGCGCATAGCTGAGCATATGCAACCACATGCTAACATTCAACATGTTTATCTGAACACATGGTAGGTTTTAAAATTTTAAAAGCATCCATTAGATTTAATAATCAAATCTCTAGTTTATTTAATGTTAACCTGCACACGCAACCATCTCCAGTTCTAGATCAATCAGAAGATCAATAAATTGTAGTTGGTCTAGAAGTGGTGCAGATTATGTACAGACCACAAACAAACTGCTCCAGAGGTTGTTTGGAACCAGATCGAGACCACCTCCTCATAATGGTCTCAGTGCGACTGCTGTGTTCAGACCTGTCCAAACAAACCGTACCTGGATAAAGTAACCTTCATCATCAACTGAACCAAACCAAACCACGAGAGTGAAAGCCCCTAAGATCCTGTTTTGGTTTTGCTGTACATGCAAAGGCAACACAGCAATGACTACAGCTAAGTGCTGAAGCTGGTGCTCCTTAGGATGCTGTTCTGATTTCCACACTGTAGAATTCTCATTATGCTTTTGAAATAAAAGGTCAATTGTTTGCCCACCTCCGCTCCACTCAGGCTGCACCACTTTAGCCAAAAGTGTTTTGATGTCAGCAAGAAGTGAATCCAAATCAACAGTGAGCATCACATACAACATCGCACCGTTTGAGAACTATATCACGATAACAATGTCCTGATTTCCACAAAGGAAATCTTTATCTTGTGTTAGTATATCATCTTTAAAGCATAATGACTTCTTAATTTGCACAACTGTGCAGCAGTATGTCAAAAAATTATGTTCTGTCTCTCTGCTCCCTCTGCAGTTTCTGCTAACTAAATGTGCATGGAACTGTAAAGACAGAAATCTGGTCTGTGGTACCAACATCTCTACAACCCAGTACTGTATGAAGTTGATATTCAGCAGGTTTATTGCTCAGGACACAAGGACGTGCAGTGTCACGTGTGAAGTAGTTTGGATGAGCGGTTCTCGAATTGAGCTGTGCCGGTAAAAAGTAGTCCGAGCGGCAGGATACGCTCCAGTCCAGTGCCACGGTCTCAATCTGGCCCCGTACAGCAAACAAAGCTAGCTCCCGAGGATGTGAAGAACTAAATTATGGCAGGCACACCATAAATTCCAGCCCGTTCCAAACAGGCACGTTTTGAACAGCACTGCACTAGTATGAACACATCTAAATACATGTTGTTATTTAATCTCTGAAACTGACTAAATGTACTGCTGTTTATGACAAATCTTTTGGCCATCTTCCTGTTTGACAAACAAAGGAAATCTCAAACTAGAAAGTGCATATCATAAGCCAAACGATGACAAATACCCTCTAGAGAAACATGAAGTAAGTTGTCTCTGTAAATGGGTGAAAAAAAAAGAATATTGTTGCCTTGTTGAGACAATGATACACCCATTTTATCAGCCTAAATGAAAAAGTGGCCCTGTCAAACAGAGGAGTTTGAGAACACATTGATGCACTGTTCATTGATCCAGCTGATATTCTAGAGTCGGTGTGGATGCTGAGTGGAAATCTTTACCCACAGAGATAAAATGAAGATGTGTGATGTTGGGAATTCAGACTAACTGGTCAACCTACTCAATAACTAACATGAAGAGAGAGAAATGTTTCTGAAAAACAACAGGATTCCTGTTGACTTTTAACACTATCGAGTAGAAAACCGTGTTACAAAAGTGAGAACATTAATTCCCAAATTTACATTTGTTTTCTGGGTATTCAGTCATTTGGAAAGGTCAGTCAGATGTGTTGCTTTATTCTTGAATCTATGGAGATTCATGCAGGTATTTTTTTTTCCATAAATAACTAAAGACTTTGCAGACGTAATATGACCTAAAACATTAGATTCCTTCAAAGTATTTTCATTTTTAGTATGTTCACCTCTCAAATCTTGTAAACAAGTATGAAATACTTCAGGATTTTCAAGACGCTGAATAAAGAAACATGCTTTTATCTTACTTTTTCCTCTAAAGAGTGTTATTAAATATAATCTGCACTAGATCATAGCAGTCTTTAAGATAATCTAGATTGTTGTCTTTAAACTTTCAGACTATCTGAAAGGTGGATTGTATGGCTGACACATTTAATAAACCAAACATCTATTATTATTATAAAAGAAGTTTAATTTCAATATTCAGAACTTTCTGAAGAATTCTTAATTCTTTTTGTTGGTTTTAAGTACTGAAAGTGTTATTTTCCTTACAAACAATTATTGCACTGTTTCCAACACGATTTATCTCCCAGGGATTTTCTACAAAGGAGTGTCAGTTTTTCATCAGGCAGAGTGCTGGAACAAAGACACCAGACAATTATTTGATGCTTGATTTTCACGTGACTGACTGTGATTGTTTCTTCACACTCTTCACATCTGCCTTGTTTTTGAAGCAGTCTTTGCTGTTTACAGGAACGGCAGAAATTAAATGATTTGTTGTTTTTTTTTTTTTTCAGGAAGAAAAATCTGAAGCCTTGCAAAAGACACGACACAGTGTGGACCTCAGCGCAACATAAAGCACTGATCCTTCAAATCCATGAAAGCCATGAAAGACCACACACATGACGCCCAATCGCCAAAAATATGGAGATTTTTGCATCGTGGAACCACTAATGAGAAGCTCCACAGGCTAGTTCTGATGAAGGTTCTCATTAAGGCATCAATGTCCAGACTGTCCAATATGTCTCCATGAACAAGCATGAAAGCAAAGAGGCTGTGTAACCATTCCATCAGATGATGCAGGGAAAACATTTTCTGCGATGAAGCAGATATGTTGGCATAGTTTAATGAGTTTTCAGCTTCTTTGAAAATAGCCCTTGTTTTTTGATGGAACTTTTAGGCATATTTGCGGCTATATCTTTTACAGAGTTACACGAAGAATCGTTTAAAGACGTCTCTAAGCTTTTTCAACTGGAGCTCCAGGGGAAAGCGAAGGGATTCTGCCTTCGCTTGGCTTAATAACCACATTTTGTTTTCATGCCATCTTGATCAATTTTTCTCTGATCGATATGTGACGGGGGCGTTGCAATGCCAATGGGGGGTGTCTCATCACCTGCCAACACCCCTACTTCCTGCGGTTATGACCACATGCTTACATTATGTATTACACGCTCGGGGTGTATTTGATTGTACTGAATTCATCTCTTGCAGAGCTGTATTGCTGCTGGTTCACCTTGAGTTATCTCTGGGGATAAATATCTGTGCATCTGTGTGTCCTTCTTTGCATTTGTAACCTATGTAGACCACCAATACTCATCACTACAGGTATTCAGCTAAGATTAGGCAGCACACTGCAGAAATGAATGGATGGATCAAAGCTGCATGTGATGTTGGCTGCGGAATAAAAATACTATTAGTGTATCAATTGCACATTCTGTTAGAATTGTGATTAAAAGTTAAATCATGTGTTTAAATTTATGGCAGGATAAAGGCCATGTGACCATCCTAGAGTCAGGATTCCATGCTAAGGCACTATTAAGGATTACAAACAGGAGGATTAACTAAAGGCATGTGGAAAGTCAGGTCTTGCTGTGACACTTTGCTGGTGTCGGTGGGTCAAAATCTGAACTTCTCTGAAAAAAAGTTTGTTTGTTTTAGAAGTCTGGCATTTTCTCAGTAGAAACATGGAACTGTAACGAAAGTGACATACAGAATCTGCTTATTTGTGAAGTAAATGTTATGGTTTATGCATTATATATGACTCTGGTAAATGTAGCCCGCAAAACGAAGGAGGAAGAGATGGAGAAAAACAGAAATATTTTAGAATAAAGAGATAATCTCTTGTTTAAACCGCAAACAGGAGGGGGCAAATGATAATAAATCGTCAGTTGATTCATTGATTGTAATTTTGTGATTGAGTATTGCTCAAAGATTTATCATTGTTCAAGATTTTCACTGTGTTCTTTGGCAAACAGATGCTGAAATATTTCATACTGATGAAGCTCATTTAAATTTGAGAGAGTGAGATTGAAGCCGAGGGTTAGCCAACATCTGCAGTGTCTCTGATTTTCAGAATAAACACAGATTAACAGATCAGCCGGATGAAACAAATGTGAAAAAGATTCAGTCGCCGCGTGTCTGTGTGCATGGAATCTGTAACACTGTGTGTGTATATATGTGTGCATTTTTTTTTTCACTTATCTTGCTTACGTGCAAAACAAGTCGAACCACGATCTGCTGAATCTCCGTTTTCTTTTAATCTTCACTCAGTTTATGCTGAGATGAAGCATAATGCGCATCAATCAGAAACACACACACACAAACACACACCAACACACCTGAATGCATATATCAAAGATAAAATTAATAATATCAAACAGTTATAAATATGTAGATTATGTTCTCATCTGTTGCAGCCTGTACAGTCTAGAAAACAAACATATGCCACATTTGTAATCAAAGCAAAACCTATTTTGACACCAACAGAAACTTTAACACAAAAAAGCAAATCACAGAGTTTGAGGAACAAAGTATCTGCTTTTCCATGATTACTGTTGCTTCTGAGTTTGCAAGAAACTGTCTTGCTTACATTCTTGTTTCTCTACATATCTGTAAAGATTATAGAAGTGTCAGACTTTGAATTTAGAAGTACAGGTGCAAATAGAGAAATATGGTTGTTAGATTCTTCTATATGCACGTGTAAACACAGACGCAAAATTCATGCCGCTTACACACAGCTCGAGGCAGCATCTAAAATCCTGGAAAGGTCTTCACTTCTTTCCTTAAAATGAGCTTCATAATTTTTTGGTTTCCGTTTTACAGATTTAAACTCAGCTGGGTACAAAAACATCAGTAGAAGCACAGAGCTCATAAAATCTACCAGTACATCACAACACAGGATATGAAAACAAACTGTTTTAAGGCTGCTTTATGCTTCCTCTGACATGCCTGTTGGAGAATTAGAAGGAGGCAGAAATTCACTTTTCACCGGTCAAATCTATGGGTCCATGTCAAACGGTCGGGTATATTGAGATGTAAAACTGAAGATGTTGCAATTTCTCTCTGTATCTGCCACTCTACTATAGAATTCAAAGTGAAACTGTGCCCCAATATCCCCGTTTATAGAGGTGTATAAACGGGGATACAGCAGATAAAATTCCTGTTAATAACCCCTCTCCTAAAGTGAAAGTGTGTGTTGTTTTCCATTTTTCCTTATACAGACAGTCTCCGACTTACGAACATCTGACTTACGAACAACCCGTACTTGCGAACCGACCGCCATAAAGCCTATTAAATTAAAAATTCGAGTTACATACAATGAATGGTAATAATGAACAGCGCACTACTTTATGACGCACGTCAAAACAACAGAAGAATGCCTCATCCAACGTGCAAGACATCAAGGAGCGAGAGTAATGCTGCGTTCACAAGTTGACGGTAAAAAAAAGCCCAACTGCCGACGGCAGTGGAATGCAGTGCCAGACGGCAGGCAACAACAGTAGATGCGGAGCCGTTGCCTTGGCAATTGGCAATAGCGAATCAATACTGGTGGTGTGCATTTTTTCTTTGTTGCTGCGGTAAGCGGAAAAAGTTGAAAATTTTTAACTTTCGACGGCATGTTCCGTCTGGCCCCGTGCCGCTCTCACCGCCAGCGGCAGTGGAGTTTTCCGTCATCCTCTCATTGAAAAGAATGGAACAAATAGTTTTCCGTCTACCGCATACCATAAACATGTGAATGCAGCTTAAGTGTTAACCTACATATTTTTTATANCCCCCACACACACATTCACTGTTTCTCTCTCTCTATGTTTACAATGTTTTAGGATATCTGGAAGTGTTTCTTTAACGTTTCTTATGCACAGAAAGGTCAAATATATACGCTATAAATATATATATGCACCCTAAGTAAACTATATATATGCTAGATACACACCTTACATAACTGTTCTGACTTACGAACAGCCGTGAGCACAGAACTCGTTCGTAACCCAGGGACTGCCTGCATGATTAGGTTTTTCAGGGAATTTTTCCTCGTTTTCATAGACAGCTTAGGCTAGGTCGGGAACCGATGATGCGTGGGCCTGTAAATCTCTTTGAAACATTGGCGTTACAAATAAACTTGACTTGACTTGTTGATATGATTAATTGCATTGAGATTACAAAAACAAAGACACATGCACCCACACACACTCTGCACCACACCATCCCCTCTGCATGACAACAGCTTTTCAGTGTGGGCATTCTGAAATGGTATAAACAAAGATGCTTTTTGATGAGGTCGGAATGGGCCATGTTGGATGAAGCATACGACGGATTTTAATTGTTGTATTCCTTCATCTTCAAGGGCATTTTTCAACAAATAGAGCACACTTACGTGCCAACAATGATGCAGCAGATGAAATCCCACTTGCAGAAATTAGTTTGTGGGAAAGAGAAACAGACAGAAAACGTTGTATGGCTATATTGGAGTGAGTGGGAGTGTGTTTGAAAACTACAACATTATTTAACAGAATAGGTCGTTTGTTACCCCTAAAAAGGTGTGGAACATTCTGCAAACGGGAGCGGGGACATTCTCGTTTTCAGTCGTTTGGAGATGTTTCTTCACTCAAGTCAAAATTTGCTGAAACAAGATAGAATAAGTAAGACCACAGTAACAGTATCGAGAAAATGACACTTTGCGAATGGAATCTTTAAATTAAAAAAGTCTCAATACACTAATAAACTCTTTAAGATGGATGATTCTGCTCTCTCTCTCTCTCTCTCTCTCTTCCTCCAGGCAAACTGACAAGCTGATCCAAATTGAGAGGATGTTCCATAAGCAGATGGTATTGATAGCTCAGGCTTTGGCCTCTTGGGACACAGTTTGGCCTGTAATTGGACCAATTAGTCTGAGCCACAAAACATTAACATGCTGTACAAATCTGCTCATTTAGGACTCTAAAGTCCAGTGCAATTAACACGTAGACAAACGGGCAGATTAGAGTTTGAGAGTATTGGGCCTATAGATGAAAGGCTCTGTTATGTATTCCTGGACTTGCTCGGTATATCGTATACATCATGGAAAATAAAGACGTTTTCAGACCTGTTGCTCATTTGCTTCATTCTGAATCAGGGTCAGGTTACAATGTGAAATTTACTTCTGTTTTGGTTTGGTTTGGTTTGCATGCAGATGAAATTCCAAAAGAACCAAAATATATCAGCAAAACTCTGGAATTAGCAACTGCAAAAACAGGCTCAGGCTAATTTTATGAAGGAGCTGGATGTCACCATGACATTGTCCAGTCAGCAACAGTTTTCCAGTTAAGGGGTGTGTGTGTGTGTGTGTGTGTGTATCTGTCTCAAGACTTCCACATCGGATGGTCTTCTGTTTCTGTCTCCTCTGAGAAGCCTCCTCCCTCCTCACGCCTCTGAGCAGCATTAAGGTAAATGGAATGTGATGGCAGACCAGATTGGTCTCTGGGTCATGGGAGGATTGAAGAATGAGAAAAGAAGAAAGAAAAGTTTCGAAAAATACTCCTATAATTGTTGTATTCAGCTGAATTTTAAGTGCAGGTTGCAATCGCTATAGCCATATAAAGAGAGCAGTAATTTTCACTTGTGTGTATTGCCCACCCCATACTCAAAATCCAACGTGTCTTGTTTCTACAATATCCTGGTCTATTGAGGCAGATGTCTGTGGAGAAATTGGTCTCTCTTCCACTTTCACAATGGAATTCTCCCTGTATTATGATTGTTGAACATTGGTGCAAAAGCTGACAAGGATTTCTAGAATTGGACCTAAATGCAGAAACAGACAGGCTAAGACAGCTGGTAAGTTTAAGAGGCTTTAATGGAGAATAAATTCTGAGATTTGGACAGGCTGAAGTTAAACAGGGAAAAGTTGGCAAGCAGCAGCTACAAAGGTGGACTGAAAACTCAAAGGAATGGACAGACTGTTCAGGAAGGCTGTAGGTAACTAAAGAGAGCTGGCTGCAGATGGGGGGTGCTTGTTAAAGCAGGTCACGTTGAAAGAGTGACAGATGACTGAAAAACACAGACTAGAAACCGGTGGATGAAGACAGAATATTTTATTTCAGAATTTGTGGTTATTATTATTTTATGGAGTTGAGACAATTCAGAAACTGTCATGTAAAGCAGCCCAGCTACAACTAGAAGCCAACTGTCCCCTCATGGGCTTGCAGACTTTGACTTCTTAATCAATAGGTGTGTTTCCATCCTACTATTTTTATGCGAATAATGAATATGCACATTAGAAAGCCTGGATGAAACACGTTAATTCGCATTAACTCCAAAATGCGCATTAAAAATTTATGCGCTTAGCAGAGGTGGATCAACTGATTATTTGCATAAGACGAAATGCGAATAAAGTGGATGGAAACAGTTTATTCGCATTAAGATGAGGGCACGACGTGCACTGCTGGGAGAGCACGCACACACATACACACACACCTCAGAAGAGCAGGTAGTCATTAGCAAGCGCCTGCAGAATGATGGATCCGTTATTCGTTATATCCAGAAAACGTACAAATTTTTCACAAATAACTTGACATGCTGCGTATACAATTGTTTTACCCACAAGTTTCACCCACCACACGGTACTCGGTACACTTAACGAGTTTATAGAGCGCCAACGCGCTATCGTTAGCGTCGCTAGCTTGTTGGCTGCATTTATAAGGTGTGTATAACTGCTTATGGGCTGTAATAAGTATTCTTCTACACCAAGGGTTTCATTTAAACTCTGCATGCTGTGTTTTGCTGTGTATATTAGTTTATGTAGGATGAAATCACCTCTGAGATAATTTGCATAACGTAATTGATGGAAACACACATCAATTCGCATTTCCTTTAATTGAATAACCAGAAATGTGCATTAAAAATGCAAATAAGTTGGATGGAAACGCAGCAAATGAGGGCTCAGGACTTTAGCACAATGACCTGAATATACAGCATGTAGCTGGAATTCTGTTACCATCATGCTCTATTCCAAGGATACCCAGGTACTTTGTGTAATACTCATTAGGGATTATACACAGCCCTAACATAGCTGGCCAGCAACCAAAACCAAAATTTCCTTCACCAAGGAAGAAAGACTGAGTCAGATTGCAGTATTAAATTGCGACAAATGTCCAAGAAGGAATGGAAAATTTAAACACTGTGATACATGGAGAAAGAAACATCTTTCTCATGAAGAACTGATGCTAACATTGGTTAGGCTCTTTTGTGCTATTTATAGACCTTGGTTAACATTTTTTTTTTTTTAATCAAATTTATGCTGAGCATGTCTCTGTGTTGCTCTAATTGGTTGCTTGTACGATAGGTTGTTTATGTTGCAAAAGTTGTCTCTGATATGGTAATGTGTGCTTTGGATCATGTGAACATGGATGTAATTGCTCTGTTGTTCAATTGATTTTTAGATGTAGAGTAATTGTGTTTTTGCATTGGTTAAGTGTTATAGGTTTAGTGGGTGTAGTTGTTGATAAAGACATTGTGGTCCTGTGGTGATTTATGTCATGGAAGTGAATGAAAAGCAGCTCACAC
Source organism: Lucifuga dentata (assembly GCA_014773175.1). NCBI lineage: Eukaryota > Metazoa > Chordata > Actinopteri > Ophidiiformes > Bythitidae > Lucifuga > Lucifuga dentata. The sequence continues at coordinate 132,993 of VXCM01004932.1, forward strand.
AAGCGCTCCTGCCTCCAAATCATGCGTGTGGCCTACAAAAGAGGACACTGGCATTTCCTGCACACTCAAAGTTAAACATGCCTCAAATTAAACCAAAATTGCAGCATCTTAAGGTACGACTTCTTTTCCTGGAACAAACATCACCTTCTATTTGTACTTCAGTTTAGCAAACAAACATGCACTCCGTGTTATATCTACACACTACTTCTGCCCTTTTAGCTGACTCTGTTACGCCGAGTACTCTCCTCTGCATTTGCATCTGCAGCGAAAATTGCATCTTATGGATCACAGCCTCAACCTGAGAAAAATGTTTTAATGTCGCAGCTCATCTAACTTTACTGCTGGCTACTTTAAACTCCTACAGTATATTTTATGAGCTCATTTCGACTTTACTGTACAGCCATCTGATAAATGTAGAGGAAAGTGGAAATTTACAAAATAGAAATAATCAGGTAAAGCCACACATGGAGGAATAGCCCGTTTGAGTAGAGTTTTTTTTTCCTTTTTTCCTTAAGTGCTAATGTGTTTTTTGGGAGATTTTCTTTGTTTTCCAATACTGCACTAACAATACTAGTGCTGCGCCCGTTCGAAACGTGTCTGTTCAGAACAGGCCGGACGTTGTGGTGTGCGCTGCAGCCTTCCATAATTTTGTTTTACATGTCCTCATGAGCTAGCTTTGTTTGCTGTACGGGGTTGGTTTGAGACCATGCCACTGGACCAGAGAGTATGCTGCCACGCCCGGAGTGTATCCTGTCGCGTGGATTACTTTTTACCCACACAGCTCAATATGAGAACCACTCATCCAAACAACTTCACACACAACAGTGCACGTCCTTGGGTTCTGAGCAATAAACTTGCCGAATATCAACTTTATGCAGTGCTGGATTCTAGAGATGACGGTGTTACAGACAGACAGAGATTCTGTCTTTACATTTAGATAATTTAGACAAATGCACTCGCTTCCTGTTCCAAATTGATCACACCTTTGTTGCCTCATTCAGACTTTAATCTGATTGATCTATGACCTGCAAAATGGTGAGATTCGCCAAGTCCAGCCAACAGCAGAACCCTTGATTGATTGACCTTTCACTCTCGCAAACCAAAACTCGAAAAAAATACCATTATTTGGACTTCAGGGTACTTCTGACAACTGCAGACGTTAAAGAATATAAGCAGCCAAAACAAGGGATGCTGTGTGGCTTTCCCAGTTTTTACTTCAAGAATGTTTTATGCCTTTTTTCAATTTTTTATAAGGTGGTGCAGCTGGGGATTCTTCCAGATGTTATTCTTTGAGCACTTCATTGCTGAGAGTGGTTCCTCTTGAAACTTTGTAGAGAATCCTCTTAACCTGCACCCACTCCAGGGCCCACTGCAACTCTGAATCATCAGTCTCCCACTCAGAAGCCTACACCAGGGCCTAGTTTTCAACATTAAGGGCCAGCATGATTTAGGAAATTAAAACAAGACACAGCTGGGATGGCCAAGAACAACTTTGAGAAGGGATTATCAATTCTTTCATAGAAAACTGGTGGTGTGGACTGTTTTCTTCATTTCATATCTGAACCAAAACAATGAGCTAAAAGTGGCCAAAAGCTGCATATTATAGTATGTGTGAGCAGGGAGCAGGCAGAATCCACGGAACAAGTAGCTGAATACTTTATTTAAGTGAACACAACACAGACTAAAAAACAGAGATCTAACAGTCACTGTAGAGTTCTAACAGTATAATGGTAATTAACAGTCTAACAGTAACTAACAGTCTAACGGTAACTAACAGTCTAATGGGAACTAACAGTCTAACAGTAACTAACAGTCTCACGGTAACTAACAGTCTAATGGTAACTAACAGTCTCACGGTAACAATCTAATAGTAACTAACAGTCTAACAGTAACTAACAGTCTAATAGTAACTAACAGTCTAACGGTAACGAACAGTCTAACGGTAACTAACAGTCTCACGGTAACTAACAGTCTAACAGTAACTGCCCAGGGACATCTCTAAGAATATGATTCTATAGCGATAAGACAGATGGTAGGACAACACAAGGAAATATGACGATTATTGTAAATTATGTCACATCCCATGCACACAATTATGTGTGGCTGTTCACCACAATATTGATTAATTCTGGTTTAAAAACAGATACTGTGTGTCTGCAACTTTAATCTGCAGAAAAATACAAGTATGGCACAAACTGCGGGCCCACTAAGTAAAAGTATCAAAAGCACCATAAAGTGCTACAAAAGTCAGTTGCATTTTGTCTTAATCTTTTATTATGACTCAAAACACACGCTAATGACATAATTACTTCCATTTATCTCAACAGGTAAACATGTAGTTTGAGGGCAGTCTCAGATAAGCATGTCTATCCAAATAAATGTATACCAAGTTATACTGCTAATCATATTTATTTTTCTACAGAAACACCAGCTTTCACTTATTCTGGCTGATTATACCTCAGATCAGCTGGAAGTTAGGAATTTTGTATAGTGACATTACTCTGTATACAATGCATTTGGAAAGTATTCAGATGCTTTTCACTTTTTCCTCAATTTAACATGCTACAGACATTTTTTAAAATGAATAAATTCATTTTTTCTCTCCTTTTATATTCCATATCTGCAATGCAAAAAAGGTTTTTAGAAATGTTTCCCCAATAAATAAACATTACATTTGCATAAGTAATCAGATCCTTTGCTATAACACTAGAAATTCAGCTCAGTTGCATCGTGTTTCTATTGATCATCCTTGAAGTGTTTCTACAACTTGATTAAAGTCCACTATATTATACCTATATTAGCCCCCACAGCTGTTAGTGCATGTCAGAGCAAAAACCAAGTCATAAAGTCAAAGGAATTGTCTGTAGATCTCTGAAACAAAGCATAGATCTGGGGAAGGGTACTGATAAATATAATCAACTTTTAAGGTCTTTAAGAGCACAGCAGTTTCAATCATTATTAAATAGAAGAAATTTAGAACCACCAAAGCTCTTCCAGCTGGCCACCCAGCCAATCTGAGGGAGGGACTACAGTCAGACCAAGATTAAGACCACAATGGCCATTGTCACAGAATTCCAGAAGTCCTCTGGTGATCGGAAAACCCATCAAAGAAACAACATCTCAACAGCACTCCACCAATCAGGCCTTTAGCGTCACCATACAGAAAGCACTGCTTGCTAAAAGACACCCAAGATTCATCTTTCATCACAACAACGACACTAAGGAGTGGATTCAGGACGAGTCTGAATGCCTTAAGACCAAGCCAGAGTCAGGACTTGAACCAGACTGAACATCTTTGGAGAGACACTTGGAAATAGGGGTACAACGACACTAAAAGATTTGAGGATGCTTCAACAACACCTGAAGCCACGCCAAAATATGTTCTGAGTCCTTTGTAATTAAAAGAGCTAAAAGAGTGTGCAAGACTGTACTAAAAGAGTATATACTGTCTGTCAAAGAGGGTAAGAGTGATGACAACAAGCATGATTGCCCAGGCAGTCCTGAGAGGACATCTTCACTTATCCTCTTCACCCCAACTGGGGCATAAGGCTGCAAAAATCTGTTGCCATCTAACCTGATCTTTAGCCACCTTCTGGGTTCAGCCAATGTGATCATTCAAGTCTGACATTATTTGACACTGCCATGTTACCTTGGGTCTACCTGGTTTCCTTTTCCCTGTTGGCGTGCATTTCGTGGCCTGGAGTGTTCGTTCTCAGCGCATGTTCCAGTCATCTGAGCTGTCTGCTCTTAATCTCCATGACTAAACTACTGCTACTTGTTTTTCTACGGAGGTCGACATTGCACTGACTTTGTAGTGGCCCGCCTTCCAGCATTTTAATATGCTTTTTGGAAATGTGAAGAAGGTATGGTCAAGCTGAAACAGGGGGGTTAAGTTACTCTTTAAATAAAGGCACAAACTTTAATCTACATACAGTATACAAATAATAAACATAATAACAGCCCCACTGCCAGATTAAATAACACATCGCTCAAACTACTTGATGTCTCTTTTAATACACAGACTGTTACTACCTAATAAATTAACCTAAACAAACATTTTTCATTTGTGAACAGCTGAGTTTGAACTTAAGTTAATGGGTCATAATAACTGAGAACACCTGAGTGGGTGTACAGGTTTTAATTTAACGACACAATATTAAAGCCCAAACCTCCTCTATCAGTATTTCTACTGAACACAAATTGCCAGTGTAGAGTAGTTGCATATGAAGGTAATTCACAGGGACTGAGTTAGTTTAAACATATTCCGGTGTGTAATGTAAATTCAATTGGTCAATGCGAACAGTGTTACTGCCAAGTAAGTGCTGGGACACATTAAATTATACCATCTATCCCCTCAGCTCTCTTTTTATCTCATGAAAAAGAAGTGTCTGTTAAAGAAATTTACTTCCCTCCAGCTTAGCAAAAAACACATTTTATAATCTGCTTTTATTTTATTGATCTAAGTTCAATCAATTTTGTAAATTTAAGCATTTCTGTCCCACAGAAATCCCACCCAAAGCAATATCCTACTATGCAGTGTCATTAAAAGAAAAACACTGGAGGTGTTTCATTAAATGATGAATTGAAGACTCACTCTATGCTCTAATATATATCTGGGAAGAGTATAATTTTGGCTGTCATGAACTTTAATAATAGAAGCAGTTATAAAAATGAGAGATAACTGAGTTGGAGGGAAGTGCATATTTGTGTGTGTAGGGAGTGAAGATACATACATCAACATAAATTGGAACATGAAAAAAATATCTGCTTTAGTGAAGGAAAGCCTGCCTACACACTGATATGGACAATAGATTCCATTTAGAGTAGGGTGACAAACATTTTCATTTAAGGTCCATATATGGATTTCACATAGGGCCAACAATACCAACACACTAAGATGGGTACAAGTCACTAAACTGTCCATAACATATGTTAGCATAAAATCTCCATACATTCAACAGCTCATCATATAACTTAGCCTCAACTACTTCATCCAAATATTTCTTACTTCTGCATCAGAGAACGGCTTTTTATTCCCGAGGCCCAACCCACTCTGAATGAGCTTCAGCTGCTCTCTTGCTAGATCTGGCAATCTGTTTGTGGTGCCATATGAGGATTTCAAACGAGTAAGTTTTGCTGTCCTCATCGGTGGTCTGTGGATATTGCTGTGCTTCATCGTACAGTGGCATTTTTTTTTTTTTTTACCACTCTATGATGTCACTGTGTCAGTGGATATCAAGCACATAGGGTTGGTGCTAGACTTCGGGAGAATGAATGTATATTTTTTCTGTCCGTTCCTCTTCTCCATTCTCCTTTCTTCCATTCTCCTGATCAAATTTACTTTCCTTTCCCTTGCTAACTCTAACTTTTAACTCTAACAGCTGGCACTGGCGATGACATTCGCACAAATCGCAGTCACGATAATGATATTAGCTTCTTGTGATTGGACTGGAGGAACGCACAAAAATGGACGACGGACTCATACACAAATGACTTGTAGTCTCGCTCTTTGCATGCACATCATGTTCTACACGTATGTTTGGGCATGAATACATGTGCTGTTCAATCATACTGGCAGAACACAAGGAAATACAAACATTGCCTAATATGTAACACTTGGTCCGGTCTGGACTGATTTGCAGTGAGGTCTGGAGTTTGAGAAACCCTGATTTAGATAATTAGACTCCAAATTAGAGATATTTGTGTTCTTTATCTTTACCTTCATCTTAAGTGACAACAAAAAAGTGTAATTTTGTGCCTGCCATCCCACCAGACTGCTGCTATCTACAAATAATTTTTATTTGAACTCAGAGACATGTTGAGGCAGGAGACCTTTCTTACAAAGGTTTTGAGTGTACCACGAGAAACAAAATGACAAAAACAGTATCAGGGATTCCACCTCCACCATCTACCTTTCATTCAACAGGCGCGCGGTCTCAACGTGACCCCTTGTTTGAACAGCGCAGAGGCCTAAAACCCCCATTAGCAACTTTGGCAATGAGGTGGCCTGTGACTGTTGAGTTCTGTGATCTCAACATTGGCGAGTGGTCTGAAGCCAAAAACATGGAAATCTCCTGCAGAGCCCTGAGCTGCTTTTATGGTGTCTGGACTGCCCAACATGGCTGATTACAATGCCTGTCGTGACTGTGTAATTATCATTCTAATTATGTTTATGCACAATCAGCTGTAACAACTTGTAAGCTTTGTGTTATGAGACTGAGCACATGACCGTTGACTTCTCTGTTAAGGAGGGAAAGTTAAAAACGCAATCCCCCTTGGGAGGAATCAGACAATCACAAAAATAGCCCAAGTGCCAACAAAATACTGAGATTTGAAATTACTATCATTCAAGCATGTACTTCCATGATTCCTATGTGTACCTTACTGGAAGAGAAAGAGCAATGTTATTGTTTAGTTTGCCATTTCCCTCTGTGAATTACCACCCTGGGAGCTATGCTGTCAGGAGAAATAGCTCCTTTTAGGCTCTCCCGCGGTAAGGTAGCAGCCAGACTAAGATTGCATTATGAATCACTACCAGACGGACAGAGCTACCTCGTCTGAACTAAGGAAACTGGTCCACCACCTGGAGCAAAGCCCAGGAGGACAGCCCGGTACCATGTTGCCAGTCCTGTCATGAGGCTACAGACCTGAACTGTAGTTTCTGCATGGACTGGAATGAGCATCAGATTGAGCAGGTAGAGGTTGGTGACTCCTTTGACCAGCTCTGGGTCACATTAGGGACACAGAATCTGAGTGGTGCTGTACTCAAAGTATGTAAAGACACCGAGGAAGCTTTCCTGGAGTGTTGTGCATGTACAGTGTGTGCATGCAGACAAGCAGAAAGACATTCCTGTTCACACCTGGAGCTGCACAGAAACATGCACAAGCAAATATCCTGTGTGTGTGTGATTGAGAGACAATGTTTTGATCTGTTCCTAATGCAGCCTCAAGGGGGCACAAGCCAGTGTCCTCCTTGTGCCGGTCCCAAGCCCGAATAA
>VXCM01004933.1:0-12738 GCA_014773175.1 Lucifuga dentata
GTTTTTTTTTTTTTAGTGTAGAACCTAAGCTCTTCTGGAAACAATTAGTTGAGCTCACAGAACATGTGCTACTAGATGCTGCAAATTCTTCCTCTCTGAGATGAAAACAGACTTATTTCCCATTAATGACTGAATCAACAGCTTGTTCCAAATAATGAATTACTGTAAGCGAGGGAGTCTGTCCAGGATGTTTGTACCATAAAGCCTTCAACCCAGCATAGGAGAAAATCAAAAAAGTGGTTTTCTCAGATGTCGACTCAAGCAGCACCTCCATCACACACAAGACGAGGCGTTTACCTGAAACATAGAAGATGAACTTCATCTTTGATTTTGAACAAAGAAATGAAAACCAGAAAGTCATGTGCTCTCCAGTCACACGAGAGCCACAGCTGATGCACTCAACGTTGGTGTTTGTCTTCGCATCACTGGAGGAAACCTCTTCAAACATCTTCAGTTGGGTTTCTCTGCAGCAGTGGTGGCTGTGCAGCACACTCTGTGTGTGCAGAGAACGAGCGAGAAAGACAAAGCGAGAGAGAAACAAAAAAACACTCCACCGATCATGCTGTAAAATTAATCCCATAATAAATGATAGATGTCCTCACAACTGTTATATCATATAAAAACATCATGGTAATAATATTCTAATTTTAGGCCCCATAACTCTCTGGAAATTTGGTTCTTGTGGAAATGGTACATACATATTCTGATTTTCTTTTTCTCTTTTGGTTCAGAGAATTTAAAGAAAGAAGGGAAACAGAAAGAAAACACAGGCTATGATAATATTAAAACACCTAGTTGCTTTATCTGTTGGCGAATCTGATTGCTGAGCAGAATGACTGGAAACCTCGGCGATGCTGCCGAGCTGAAACCACATCACACACATGATCACTGTTGTCTCAGTGATGTGGTCGCTTGGATGGAGCTGAGGAAACAAACACATTCACAAATACTTATGTAACACACGTGCCATGCATTGTTACACAAATACTCTTTTCATGACAAGCGATATGGAAAAGAACAGTGTGAACACCAAAACACACACAAACACACAGATGAGATGTGAAACATGCCAGTAATAGACAAACCACAAAACCACACTGCACCTCCTGTTCCCAAAATGTGGGGCAGAGAATTGATTTAAGTGGCATGTGTGTCTGTATTTATGTGTGTGGAAGCTTTATATGTGTGCAGGTGTGTATGTTTTTGTGTTTTTCTGTGTTTGTGTATGTGTAAACCTATTGTATGTGTTACATGGCGTCTGTATTGTATGTAGGCATGCACATATCAAACACAACATCTATGCAGTTGTGTGTGTGTATTGTCAATCAACCAGTATGTTCTGTAACTGTGTTCAAACATACAGTGGCTGCACAGATGAATGGGGAACCATTCAGTATTTCCCCACCTTAAATACCCATCAACTCGACCTTTGCTCTCTGGGAAGCCACCAGTGCTCTTTCGCCCCCTGCTATTGGACACTCTTTGTGTGCCATTGGTGTATCGGGGCCTCTGGTTGGATGGTTGTGTAAGAGACGCTTGTGAATGAGAACAGTTTGTACTGAAGTCTGAGCCGAGCTGGGATGACTCATTCATGGACTGGAGAGATGAAATACAAGATGCTCTGAGGTATAAAGCAGTGACGTAGGTGGGATTCACACAGGCACATTGTGGTTATTGATATGCACCAGCTAAAATAACAGCCTGAATATTTCTGTTCAACTAAATCCCCATTTTGATACCACATTAATCCCTCCAGAGCATTTACATTTGCTGTTCTAAATAGACTAAGGACATTTTTCATTTAATTTTTTTTTTTTTTTTTTTTTTAGTCTGGCACTTATGTTAATCCTTGTCTGACTAAACAAAGAACTGGGTACTGAGCATGAGCAATGATGGTGTAACAAAGAAAAAAGCATCAAAAGAAACTCAAGCTTTAGCATGAAACAAACAGAAAAAAAGAGGCAATATCAGGGAAAATCTGCATAAATAAAACACAACAATTAGCACTTAGCATCAAAGATGGAGGCAAACCACAACAAAATTATATCCAGTACTAACACACACCTTAGATATACTGTATGTGCACATTTAAAGTGGCAAGAAAATATCTGCTGCACTACACACCTGCACAACGCTAAAAGAAACAGATTGATGCTTTGTTCATGCACATGTTGTCTTAGCTCAGTTAGTGGCTTCATCAGCAACATATTTTGAATTAATGTTTGCATGTGTGCACTCACTCGTACGTTTTTGCTTACATCTGTGAAGTTTTTTCCTTGGTTCTGAAAAATATGGAAATTAAAGCATACGTATGGTTGTGTGCATGTTTGTTTGTGTCTACATTGCAGCTGGTGTAATCTCACCTCTCATATCTCCCTCACATCAGCACACTCAGCCTGTGTACCTGCGCTTTTACGTACTCTGTGGTTTCTCATCCAGCCCTGCAATACGCTCACAGCCGCAGATAAGAGGTGTTTATCTTGCCACAATGGCTTCCTCTTCAACATAAAAACACTCTTCTCTGCCCTCTGACTCTTTCACTTCTTTCTCCTTTTCGTGCAACCATAAATGCTGCAGCACTGAACGTGATGTAGAGGTGTTGTTCTTCCAGTCTTGTGCTAATCTTTTTTTTCCTGAGTGTAGATGAAAATGTGCAAGGCTGATGTTTGTGCAAACACACCCAAGCACTGAAGCACAAGCATCTGCAGGCATTCTCGCTCACTCACAAAGAGAGTGATGCATGTCGGTCCTCTTGCACAACCATCCCACATCACTCTGACATGGGAAAATGTAGAGTAGAATTCAATCTAACACAAAAGCTAAAGCCAAAGGCCATTCAGCTTACATGATTGACAGCCATCTCCTCCCCTGTGCTTTTCTTTCATATCAACAGCGTAAATCTTTCTGTAAAGTCAAATTCACCCTGCGCACACACACTGTTTTTCATTTTTTGCAAACTTTGAATTGGTTGCATTGTAGATTAGATTGGCTTTCTGTGCAGGTAAGGGTTGAGAGGCCAGACTTAAGTGCTGCAATAGCAACTATAAAAGTTAATGTTCAGTGGGTTGACACTGAGGGACATTGGGAGTTTTGATAGTCCCACAGATCGCATAGCATACTAAAAGAAAAATTTCACATAAATATAACACACACATGCAAGTGCAGGAGGTTTCTGTGCTAACAAGAGCAGGCTACATAACCTTCCTGTCTCAGGCCGTACTGCAAACTCCTTCATGTTTTTAGCTCTTTTTAATGTGAGCAGACTGCACAGTACATAGCTCTTTGTTGCAAAACTTTCTTTGGCCACTCAGACAATTCTTTTTTCAGTTGAATCTGTTCTAAAAATGAGTTTTCTTCAAAATCCCCTGACTTGAATTATAGTTTGTATGTCCATTTCGATTTAAATGACTTGAAAGTAAACTGACCCACTGTCCCAACTGAAGAATGCCATGCAAGACCAACCCATCATTACTGCATCATGGAGTCTAGGCAGAAGACGGAAGAATGATAGGGAGGGTGAAGCAGAGGTAGAAAAGAACAATTAAATGAGAGAAAAATTAGTTGGGGGAGGTTTGGAGAGAGTGGGGGTAAAAGGAGAGTGGAAGCGATGGCGTGAGAGAACACCTGTCCTGCTGGAGTCAAGTGCGGTTGTGGTTAACCAGAGTTGGCAGCACCTCCGCTTGACCTTATCCCCCTCATGCCAGCTCTCCTCTCTGATCCCATTAGGGGCCAGGCACCATAGCAGGANTGTCGTCCCCTCCCATATCCTATCCCCCCATCTTCGGCTGGGCTGGTTCTATCATGGGGCCCCAGGACAAACATCAGGCCTTTGGAACAAACAGGTCGCTAATGTGGGCAGACAGGGCAGACAATTAGAGCTGCACAGACAAACACACTGAGGGAGAGAGAGGCTTGCACACGCGGTACATGTAAGTGTCTGAGAAANTGCACAGACAAACACACTGAGGGAGAGAGAGGCTTGCACACGCGGTACATGTAAGTGTCTGAGAAAGTCTAAGTCTGAGAAAGACACTGCATGGACGGACGCTCAAACAGTCATACATGCACAAAATAAGGCATGTCGGCCAAATAGTTTGAGCAGAGTTTCTCATAAACACCAAATTCTCAAAACCCATGAGAATTTAACAATAAATGTGTCCTGTAAGTGACAGCGGGTATGATGTTCTGCCTGTCAGCATTAGCTACATACTCACAATGTGAAACGTAAAACTTCAGGTGCCTGTGCACACAAACTGACACGTTAAAACAGTCACGACTATGCATACACAAGCAAAAACTGAAAGGAGGTCAGGAGTTCAAAACAGAGATTCTCAGATGCTTTCAAATGAAGCCCCAAATCTTGAGCAGCTCACAACATTATGACCTAAATAAATTCAGTTCACTTAGTATCAGTCGCTCACGAGTTTATAGCAAAGCTTAAATTCCCAGATCTCCAATGTTATGAAAAATCAACAGTCAGTAAGGACTGGAAAAGACAGTGCAGCTCTATTGGATAATATAATATTGGACAATATTGGACAATATTCTTCTACAGTATTCATGGATCCTTTTTTGCAACCCTGTCAGGGTTTCTTAAACCTGTTTTAAGGTCATACTGGCTGAGATACTCTGACCTACTTGGCTGATTATGTAAGACTGCGAAGGGGAAGTGAAGGCCACAACAAAATAAAACTCTTAAAACGCCTATGTAAACAAAGTATATGAGCCTGTCTGATGCAGAGACGGGCTCACCACAATTTAGGCATCCTTTCTTAAAACACACACACTATGTATATCCTCCCTGCCACCCTTAGCTCTACTTTGCTTTGCTTGGCCTGAACAAAAGAAAAACTCAGCCTTTGCATTTGCGGTTGTATATACAAGCAGAACATGTACATATTATGTTAAAGTTAGCATCCATCTGAGTATTTGGCACAGGCAGCATCCTGTAACCCAATACCAACGGAAGATTTAAATATCTCCAGTGGAACACACACACACACACAAATAGACCTGTAGAGCAATACAAAAGGGATGATGCTACAGCATGCACAAACAGAAGACACAAAGAAGAGTAGGTGATGATGAAGATAATGAAAATGGAGAGGAGGAGGAGGAGGAGGAGAAAGGGGAGGGAGATCCTTCTGCTGTCAGCATGGAGGAAAGGCAATGGAAAAGATGGCCGTAAAGGGAAATGATGCCTTAAAAAGATAACATTTCTTACTGAATTTATCTGTTTCTTGAAAAGAAACTAAATATATTTACAGGTTTTACAAGCCATAAGGACAAAAATACTGAGGAAAAACAACATGTACTGTACGTAAATGGGCATAAACAAAAAAAAAATTAAGGCTCCATACAGACTGTGATTTTTGGATGTTGCAGACAAACGTTAACAGTCATGAGAGAATTGTGATTAAATCTTTGGTCATCTCCAAAACGGTGCTCCTAGATTGCAGTATGAGGCATGGTCACTTTAGCTAATGCAACCTGCAACAAAATGCTGGCAGAATTTTGGGACCAAAATCATATATTTTGACTGCTGCCACAACCGGCATCTGTAAACTGTCACAGATGGATGATGGATGACGTTGTTTTGTTTTTGCTGCATATGTTTTTTTCCTGCTTGTCCTTGCCCATGTAGACACATTGCAGAGATTTATTTTTATTGTGTTAAATGTATTTATTGTATTTGTATTATTCCGATTATCCGTTCCTATTGGTATTGTGCTACTATGTCAAATTGAATTTCCCCTATGGAGCATATCTTGTCATACAGACATTCTATGACACAATCTGAAGTGTCAAATTTGATGTTGCACACACACGCACATATTACAACTAAGATTTTATTATACCTATATTGCATCTCGTGGCATGCCATGAACGTATAAGCTCGCTGTTATGGCACAGTTTGCAGGAGGCATTAGACATACATTTCAAGTTAAGTCCAATGCGACACCAGTACCAACTACAACCTCAAAAATGTCCATAAAGCTGAATCAACAAGTCTCTGATTCAGTTTCAACAACAACAGCAACAAAAATTGCTCTAAACACCACACTCATAGGATTTATTGCAGGCTGTTGTGTTAGACTGTATTGGATCGAAGTGTATGTACCTAATAAAGTTGTGTATGTCATTGTTTGACTCCTGTTTGACCCCAAGATCACTGACAGATTTGTAAATGTACTGTACATGCTTACAGCTACACATATTTATACAGATACATACACAGACCAAGTTCAATAATCTAAACAAAGGCACATAATATAAGTCAGCCTGTTCTAACCATCCACTCCCCCCACCCCCACTCCTCACAGGCTGAGACCTGCTGCTGAACCTCCCGCCATCCACACAGGCATTCCGTCTCTCTCTCTCTCTCTCTCTCTCTCTCTCTCTCTCTCTCTCTGTCTCACACACACACCCTAACATGCAGACAGGCTGAGACCTGCCACCCAGAAGACAGACTGTCTTCTTCTTTGGCAGATCAGCTAACACATCCTCAAATAAACAGGCTTGTGCATTGGCACAAACTCACATAAAGCATACATAAGAAGGTAGGCATGTAGACACACACACACACACACAGCTCCCAGTCAAATACAGACTGGCAGGCTGGTGCAAGCCAAGAGGTAAACAGTGCCTATATGTCCAGGGGTTATACTTAGGACCACAAAAAAATATCTTCTTTGACTCAGATATAAAGCTAAATAATGAAGGCCAACAACTTTCACAGCTTGCCAAAAGCCAGGAACTAATTCTTTCTGCTTCTTACCTATATACCCATTTAAATTATGATACATTGAGGTTAGAAGGTCTTCTGAATAGGGCCAATGAGAACAAAGACAATCATCAACTTGTTGGGCAAAGCTTTTTAGTTGAATGATGGTTTTGTATTTAGATTTGTCTTTCACAGTAAAATAACTTCTTGCTGCTTTCAAGGCAGCAGAATTGACACATCACAGGTGTAAATTAAAAAAAAAACATTTCCAGTCTGTAGCACCATGGAACAGGAAATTCAAATGGCAGTGTGGCCGTAGGGTGGAAAAAAGACAACAACAATACACAGGGTTGGATCCAGGTCATGTGATGAGAATTATTTCCAGGAAATAAAATAGCCAATAAAGTAGCCTGTGGTTGAACTTGGCTTACAGCCAGTGATATAGGTGCAATATTCCAATGGAAAACTATTAGAGCTATGACTCTTAAACTTTAATATGTGATTTAAAACACAATTTTCCCAAATTGGCTATCACTCAGATCGGATTCATTCTGAGCTTCTTCTCAAAATGCTACTGTCCTTAAACTCAGATAACCAGCAGTTTGTAACTACTGCTGCTGTCACGCCTCCAGGAAACCAGACCAGGGTCCCTTTAGGTCACCTCCCACTTCAAAGACCAGAAGTGAGCTTTGTCGCTGGGCTGTGGGCAGTGAGCTGGGGCCTCCCCAGGCTCCCATTCCCTCAAAGTGTAATGGGATTAAGGCTTCCACATGGCAGATTAAGGGGCTCCAGGTCCCACCCTGTTCCTCAATCTCCCCCCTCCCTGCATCAGAATTTATTGGTGATGGCAGAGCGGGAATGCTGGCTTTCTCATGGATAAGAGTACAGCTGCAATGACACGACCAGATAACGTTACAGACATACATATCACATATTACTCTTTCCATGGCATTACAGGATCAAGCCTGTCTTTATGGCATATGAAGGTCAATGCAGGTGCTGAAGATGAAGCTGGTATGGATGTCATAAATTAGAAGCTTCAAACATAGGTAGGCTATGGATGTAGTTTATTTTACACACACAGCACAAGGTTGAATGTACATGTGTGTACACTCGCCCATATGCTTGTGTACTTTTCCACACAAGCAATGTCTACCAGTCCACCAGCCATAACAAACACATACTTAGACCGAAGGAAAGGGTGGAGTGCAAAATCAAATCAGTCATTTGTTTTATATATATTGCTTCTTATACAAACTAAGTTAACGGCAAAATTACTGCCAAGGCCACTTAAGGACACAGACAACCCAGTTAGAAAAAATGAAATCACAAACCATACCAGAGGGTTATATAATAGGACATCATTAGACAGGCTATGATAAACAAGAAAAGGGTAAATGCCTTTCTGCCAGGCTTGGATTGTTGGTTTGGCCTTCAGTGACAGTAGAAAGCCAGTCTGACTCATTGAATAAGTGATTCCGCTGCTCTTCTCTTTTCTCATAGGAACACTGCCCCCTAGTGTTTGGCACAGGAATGCCCCTAAAAACTTTGTTTAAAGAAACATAGAATGTCTCTCCAAAAACTCCCGGGGGGGGTCAATATCATGGCATTTATTGAAATAAAATGACCACACTGCTGGTTTGGTATAATCACACCAGATTTATGAGAATCTATTGAAATAACTTGTGTTATCTCATCTATATGGTAGATTTTTTTTTTCTGTCACTTGAACAAAATTGATTTTCTGTATAATTGGCTTTTTTTTTTTTTTTTTTTNTTTTTTTTTTTTTTTTTTCAGCATACGTATTACTAGCAGCAAGTTCAAGTTGGAAACTAATATTTGAAAGGTTTATTACAGTGAGTATACACTGTCATGCAAAGAACTGTGTGTGTGTGTGTGTGTGTGTGTGTGTGTGCGTGTGTGTGTGTGCAACTCCTTTCTCACTCTTTTGCTTTATCTCCGTTCATGTGTTTAGCTCTGTAATCTCATTTGTTGAGGATGAGCATTAATGCATGCTCTCTCTCTCTCTCTCTCTCTCTCTCTCTCTCTCTCTCTCACACACACACACACACATGAACACACTCACTCACACTCACAGGATCCTGGGCCACAGTGTCTCTTGCCCCTGCTGTGTTGAAGTTTCCCTCTCGGCCCAGCTGGCAGAAGTTACAGCAGGGCAACAATGTGCCTGCAGGATGGGCCAGGACGGGTCCAGGACAGGGGCCCCCGGCCCCGCTGAAAGGCTCCTATTGTCTGACCCCACCTCCATCAGGGACCATTAATTATGGGCCATGGAGCATGGATCTGAGTCAGAAAAAAAAAAAAAGTCCAACCTCCAAACACACACACACTCACACACACAGAGTGAGCTTCCCCTCCCTTTCCCAGTAACAGCATAAAAAAACATTGATGGGGCATAGGAGAACTCAGCTCTCCATCCCCTCCATCCCTTCACCCTTCTCTCCTCTCTGTCGGCTCTTTTAATGAAGCCAAGCTGAGAGCAGAGCCATTACAACCCTGTTTTTTCTTTAACACAGCACTGCAGGGGGTAAAGGAAAAGGAAAAAAATGCCCTCAGAGGTGTTTTCCTCTCTATTTTTCTCTCTTTCATTTTCAACAGGTCTTGGTGGCTTTTGTGAGTTTCCACTGCCAATTTTTATACCCAAGATCATCTATTGCTCCTGGCTCGACATGGCAAAGGAAAGCTGTGGCAGACGGTGCCAATGTTTGGTCGGATGGTGGCTGTGCTAAGAAAAAAAAAGATGAGCATTTTTCTCCAACTCAATATTTTTCTTTTGATTATTTGTAAGCCTTTTCTGGTTGATAGATGCTGTTCAGGAATTGCATTTAAACATGATGAGGATAAAGAGCATGTCATGTGCCTTAACTTGCTATGGCATCAGTTTACCTGCTTTTTGTCACATCAGCAAACATTTAAATGAAACTTTAAATTAGACTTGTGTGATATGCAAAAATTCATAAAAATCAGCCAAAAATGTACAAGTTTCAGAAGAATAATAAACCAAATACAAAGCAAATTAAACAAATCCAAATGATGATATTATGTAAGAAAACCAAAATGAGATCATCTGGTTTCATTACTGCTCAACAGACCCTGGGGATGACACATAACATTACATATCCCTCAATAATGTAACGCCACCCAAACGTAGTTACTCAACATGAAACTATATTTTGATTCGGACAGTAACCTGCGGTCTAACTGTAGCCAAATGCTCCCCAGCCCACAGAAGGCTCAATCAGAGCATGGAAAGCGCTGTGCAAAGAGACTGGCATTTCAAGAGCAGAGAGCTGAATGAATCGGTTTGAGCAAGATGTGTAAAGCTGAGGCCAAATGTGTATTACATTGCAGCATATGAAGATCAGAGAAAGTTATGGGGGTACCACACAATTTATGCAGCTTGGGTTCATTTCTGAAATGCTGTCAGGTTGTATTTACAGAGTATATGTGTGCTTCTTGTCTCGGTGTGATGCATTTAAGGACCGTGGCTGAAAGAAAAGAGTGTTTATATGATACATTCACAAAGAGAGGAGGGGGTGGAAATATATATATACTGTATATATATATATATATGAATAGCACGTGTTGGGGTGTTTCTCTAACAAATGGACCATGAAGGAATGAAAATGATATTGATATGTGAATCAGGAGGCAGGTAGTCACACAGATGGTGAAAAAAGAGGAAAGTTGTTTCTGTTTCTTTTTCCTCAGTCTTGACATTCTGCCTTTCTTCTTTTTGGGCTTACTCTCGCTTTACTTTTTGTCCAGAGAGATGGTTACATAACATATTTCCAACTCCCAACACACGTACACGTATAGAGTTGGGCTACACTTCATCAGTTCCTGTCTCTCATCCATACATGCACACACACACACACACACACACACACACACACACACACTTGTCAGCTGTGAAATATTTCCCCCCGATCTCCTTCCCTGGACACTGAACAGACTCAAATACACCGAGAGAACCTTCTCATGCCCTAATTCTTCTCTCTCTCTCTCTCTCTCTCTCTCTCTCTCTCCTTTCATCTCTCAAACAAACACCCTGTTGCATTAATCAGGGTTTTTTTTCTCTCCCTGCCACCGTGACAATGGCTCTGTTTTACATCACTGATTGGGGATGTGAGCTCCCCACCACACACACACACACACACACACACAAACACACATACCGCCTCTTTCTCTGCTCACTGTGTTTCCCATAACACAGCAGTCAGAGTGAAACAGGACCCTAACCCAGGGCTTGGTGAAGGGGTCGCAGGGTGGAGTGGAGGGGGTCGACACCTGGGTCAGCCATGTCAGATCAGGGGGCGAGGGTGGGGAGTTTTCGGGGGGTTTGAGGGACGGACAATAGGTCTCTCTGACACTCAAAGGAGAGAAGACGGGCAGCAAAAATGTTAAGATATCAATGACCGGTTTGACACGGTATTTTGTGGGATCCACTGTTTTCACATGGGAGGGATGAGGGTGGGAGGGCGTGCGACTTGTTGAATGCTGCTTTAAAAAGTTCTACTGGAACAATTAAAGTGAAAATATGTAAGATATAAAAGAAATTACGATGGCAGTGAGAGAGTTTAGTTTACTCACTTTGATGACTGTTGTGAACTTGAGATGTGAATGTACACCAGGCGGAACAACAATACGCAGCAATCTTTCATGGTGACAGTCAGAGCCTCAGGTGTATCGCAAAGAGTAGGATGAAAAACATGGCATGGGGAATGAAACAGAATACTTCATCTTTATTTATTTAAACACAAAAGCCAGTGTGTGTGCCAGCCGTAGGCTCAGTGTGTGTTGTCTGTCTGCTATTGTCTAACAATGTCAAATGCTTCAGGGTTTAGCTGTAATTTGCAGGCCTAAACTGTCACGTAAGACTTTTCACAATATCAAGGGGCTTTACCATTTGATCCAGTACATCATTGCCAAGATATTGAATTTAATTCTGAAATAATATTTTGGCTACATCATATTGCTGACCGCTATGCTTCGGAATGGAGATGCTTGTGTGTGTGTGCCTATGTTCTGTGTGTGTGTGTGTGTGTGTGTGTGTGTGTCCACTTGTACTAATTGCATGTTTTCCCCACTTTTCATCATTGCTAATCATCATGAGTTTAGGTAAATCTTTAAAAACCACAGGGAGGCTGTTCTGGCTTTGTAAGGCGTTCGACTGAGTCCATCAGAGTCTGGGTGGTAGACAGGGTTGAGACTGGCTCAGCTGAGAGCCTTGTGACTTGCGCAATGTGCCCAAGCTTGGATGGCCTTAAGTCTCATCAACACATCTGACTGAGGAGCATGGGCGGGGGCAGAGTTGCCCAGCACTGGCAGGACAGACTTGGCAAAGGGCTGGAACGGGGTAAACTTCCTTATAACAGAGCTGATGATGGAGCTGAGCTGCTTTTTTTGGATGCATCCACATGGCAGGGATTTTACTGCGGGGGGGTTAAGGGATTGAAGGAGTAGCGAGGGTAGGTGGGGGTGAATGGGTATCATATTTTGCATCTCTAAAAGCCATCTCCACAAAAAAGAGAGGCGTCCGCTCCTCTGCCTGATCTGATAATGCACAGCAGGACCCAAATGGGGGCGCCATGCTAATGAGTGCATGTGATTAGTGCGACAGAGCGAGCTAGCAATGTGGAGGTGGGGGTGGGGGGAGGNGGCAGCTATTGCCTCTTAATGAGAAGTGAAGGGCCCCCCTTTCCCATCAGTAGCCCCTGTGGGCTAGTTTTTGGGGGGGGTCATTCTCGGCTGCACTGCAGATTAATGATGGGGCACATACCAGTGGACACAGAGGAGTGGGGGTAGGTGGTGTGGTGAGATAGCTAAGACAAAAGTAAAGCTGTGGAAAAAATGCTAATTCACCATTGGCTAGGACAGGGCAAGGGGGGAGGAGGTGCAAGAAAGGAGGTAATGACAAAGAGATGGTGAGGGGGGAGAGTGGGGGTGAATGTGGTACGAAAGGGAAACGTGTGATAGATATTTTGGGAAG
>VXCM01004933.1:19887-38317 GCA_014773175.1 Lucifuga dentata
GTGTGTGTGTGTGTGTGTGTGTGTGTGTGTGTGTGTGTGTGTGTGTGCGTGCATGTGTGTCTACAGCATGTGGATCTCTGCTTGTACACGCTTGCCTAACATGTCCATGTACGCATGTGCAAGGAGCTCGCTTATATTTTACCCACAATCCTTTGCCATCTCTGTGTTTATTTGGGTTCAGTAATGACGGTTGTCATGGGCAATTGCCAGAGCCAGCCACTGATTTGCTCCAGGTGGCACTTTAGCTATTGTCCAGCCCAAGGAGCTGTCCTGACCCTTGACCAGTGACCCCTGGGGTCTGTCCTGTGGCCTAACCAGAGGAGAGGGTCAGAGTTGTTGCTGAGGGGAAGGGAGACATGGGGATTAAACCAGACTGAGTGGTTTGTGTGTGTGGACATGGATATTCCAGCAATTCACAACCCTGATTCAGTCAGAACCAATGCTGAGTTATATGCATACAAATAGCTTTAGATGGGTTAAACTGACACACTATATCTGTGTGTTTTTACACGGATACACTTTATACATATATGATGTAGTTTGTTTTGAATAATTTGATGTTTAATGTAGAATTAGTATGATGCTATAAGGTACCAAGGGCATCTAAATCAATTTACAAAAAATCTTTTATTCCAAATGCAATAGGCCTCCTTAATAAATCCCACTAATGTACTCATAGCTTAGACAAACAACCATACTGTTTTATTTCTCTATATCTGCTTTTATGTTTTGTTTTTATATTGTATGTTGCACATCAACAACATATGTGTGGTGTTTTTCTTGGTGTTGAGGCCAAAGACCAATTTCCAGCACGGTGGACAATAGAGTATTGTATTGTAATGTATTGTATTGAATTGATCAATACTACACTAATTATCCATTAGCAACACTGAATATTTGTTTCTGGGATGTCCTGGTCATAAAAATAGTAATATGTTTGCCATAATTCATACATTATCAAACACAAACACATTTACTGCATGTATGCATGAATACAGGGAGCTGTGAATAATGTATGTATGCACAATCAGAAACTTCTTTTTACTCTTCAATAAAACAGAAATATGCATATTATAATTTTAAAAAACACTTCCATTTTCCAGGGTGTATTCAGGGATGAAGTATGACTAATATTCTCAGCAGAATTGGACCAAATAAACAGTGTAAACTAATCTAAGTCTTTGATGTATTCATCTTACAAAAGAAGAAGGGGACGGTGGGATGCTTCAGGACACTTGGCACTCACAGAAGTATTTTAAGTTTTCATGCATTTGTGTTGTACTTCAAACCTTAAGTGACAAATCTCATCTGAACAGTTTTTAACTAACTTACAAATCTTGGCTGCATTTAGACCAGTGGGACAGAACGTGCTGCTGGTTGTTTTCCCAGAGTATACTCTGTTTTGTCCTCCCAGAGTCAAATGAATATATAGGTATAAACTTACAAGCAGATGCACGGTATATATATCACCTAACATATGCAACACCCCAAACCCCTGTGGCATGCTTAAATATAGATTGGGCGTGTGACACGATTGGTGATTAGAGACATGTTAATACCACTGTGTATGACCTAAAGAATGCAGTGTTATTTCAATAGTCTTTAAACGACCGCACATCTATAGGTATGTGCACTTTCAAAACCTGAGGATAGAAACTATTTTATACATAGTAAGAATAATTCAAACTCTCTGCACTCTTGTCTTTTCGCATTGGGTGGTAGAAATTTTTGAAATTAAACAAAAAAGCAATCTAGCAAAGAAAACAATTTTTATTACAACAATAAATTTACCTCTATACTTAAGTAAAATCCCAGTAATTACATAGTTTCCTTTGGATATTTTGGGACCCTTTCCACATGCACGCACGCACACACACACACACACACACACACACATGCCAGAGCTTGCCTCTCCATTACTGTGATCCAGGCTATATATACTGCATTCAGCCAGGTGGTTGGTGCTGGTACGTGCATGTTGTTGGTGCATGACTGAAGCTGATGACAGAGAGCAGGCAGACAGCAGCTGTCAGTCTGGCTCAGTTACAGCCAAACACCACCAACACTGATACACCTCACCAGTACCCCAAGGTCCAAGTCTGGGTCATGGAGCTATAGGGCTCGCCGTTGCCTTTAGCTCCACTGACCTTCTCACAGGCTACACTATATTTTCATGGGGTCATTATACAACATGGAATTAGGTATGGATAGCAATGGAAAGTGAATTATTTGTATCCAAATAAAATCTCATTTTGCTGTCTATCGCTGATTGTTACCTTGGATTAGTAACAAGAGAACTTGTAGGCCTCTCACATGAAAAATCATCTGGCACACAGGAAGTAAAGTGTTTTGCATTTCCAGCTATTTTTGAATAAATAAAAGAACTGAGAGCAGTGATAGATACCATAAAGAACAGACTGATCACCAAAGACTGCAAAACTTAAATTCAAAGCAATATCACTGTTATTACTTATGATTATTAGAAATGCATTACATTGACTTTTTCCTCTCACAGCATGGAGTTCTAGTGTTATTCTAGATACACACTGTAACTTATACTGTACATACATACATACTTTTCACAACATTCTGGTGCTGTAGTTGATGGTCATGTTATGATACTTCCACCTCTTTTGCTGATCATATTACTGCATCGAGCCAGTCCCTCAGGGGACTTTACCTCAAAACCAGCACTTAATCCAACACAGACCTTTGCCACGACCAAGGCTGGAATTCAAATGCCCACCCTTAGTGCGCTACTTTTCTAGGCTATCTCCACAAACAAGAGTCCTCCCATCCATTCATTCCCCAGTGCTTCCATTTTAGCTTGTTGCAGGTGACTCACATGGCATATTCATGGACCCTCTGTCTGCAGAGCTCAGGGTGCACCAGCAGTATATGTAAACCTGCTGGAGGTGGGGAGATATAATATGCTCATGCACATACACAGTATAAATATGTCCCTGTGCACAAAATATGCACATGTACATGCACACATTTTCTATATAGACAACATTCTTGAAAAATATACATAGATAATACAAAAGTTTTGAGAGAAATAGGGGGGAGGGAGAGGAAGAGAATGCAGGGGGGTTATGAGAGAGAATGAGCAGAGCAATAAAGGCCTGTACCANGGGAGAGGAAGAGAATGCAGGGGGGTTATGAGAGAGAATGAGCAGAGCAATAAAGGCCTGTACCAGCGCTCAGAGTTTAAGGGCCAACAGTGCTTCGGATATGAATCTCGCTCAAGCATGGCAACCTCTGACCTTATCCCAGAAGCCCCTGGAGGGGCAGTGGAGTTATTGTGTTCATTTCTCTGGCTAACTCTCCCTGACCTCCTCTGTCTTCCATCTGCACAAGTCCATTACGTCCATTTATTTCATCACTACAACTCTCTACACATAAACCGCTCTTTTTCTCCTTTACCCTCTATTCTCTCTCTGTCATTCCCATCCATTCATAGCCCGAACAGAGCCATCAATTCATTGGCCAGACATGACCATATTGTGTTAGAATGTGAGGATGAGAAAGGGAGAAAGAAGGAGAGCATGCTAGGCCATTGGGGCAATACTCAAAAGCAGAGAGAGGCCCAAGGTCAGCATGGAGGAGAAAAGATGGGAATTGAGAGGGTACATAGACCAATTCTAGATCTTTCTCTGGGTTACAGGACATTTGGACCTTGGAGGCTAATGATACTGCAGTTCAAAAGGACTCTATACTGATTTAACACCCATCACTCATCACAGATTTCAAGTGATGCATCATGGGGGAAAAAATCTTCCCTGGAGACAGCTACAGTTTTTATTGTGTGGAGTTTGCAAATAGTTTTTTTGTGTGTGTTTTGAAAGATTTAGATAATCCATGTGTCATGAGATCTATACAACATACCCATCATTCATCCACTCATTGATGCATTGTATTTTAGATTAGGGGTTCTTCTTATGTTTTGGGGTTTTTTTTGTCAAAGTTGATTAGGAGAATATATGCTTTTGCTGATGTTTATAGAATTTGGAAGCTGATGCCGTGTTTTGATGACATTCAGGCAATTGGGATGCAGTTCATTAGCTCCCTATGCTGATTAAACACTCATTACTCATCTCCAAGTTTGCATACGGAAACAGACTTGACTTTATATGTCATAGGGAAGACTCTTTGGGGCATCTGCTTTAAAAGCAAAAAACAAAGAAAAGAAAGAAAAAGTTTTTTAGTATCCAGTTCTGTTGTCCTTCATGCTTGTCTCAGTGTTTTTCTAAAAGCCTTCCAGGGTTTTTATACAACTGCAGCAGTTGTATAAAAAGAGCAGAGCAGAACTGAAGGCACCAGCAGAGTAATGGAAATGATTACAACATAAAGGCTGCTGTTGTCAGGATCTAAGCTGCAAATAGCCTCAACAAAACAGGATCATCCAGATGTAAGTAGACATTTCAGTAAGGCTGTCTGCAGCAATGCTTAGTTTTGATTACTTTATTTGTTCAGCCAAATTAAATCCATCCTAGACACACACACACACACACACACACCTAAATACATGTAGCTTTTATGGCATTGCCCAAGCAGCAGGAAAAGCTATAGCATGCATGAGAAATAAACATCAAACTTTTGTTTTTTTTTTTTTAATGTGAGATCCTCAGCATTACATGGCCTCACCATGATCTCTAGCCCCAAGAGAAATCTGAGGCTTTCCACTGGGGTTCATTTCAACAACATGACGCTTTTAATCATGACATCACCTCGCTACATCACAACAAACAGAACAAGATGTAACTAGATGACCTTTCAGCTTAGAGACCATCAGTGAGGCTCTTGGCCTCTTTCTCCTCTTCCTCATCCAAATCTTCCAAGATCTACTCCTCTTTTTCCTCATATCTCTTGAGACCTTCAAGTCAAAGATTATGAGGAAAGAGTAAGATCATGGTTTGGAGAGTAAACTGATTGAAATCCTGGCTCGGAAACTATAGATGAAAAAGGATGAACAATAGAAGCCTTCGATAGGTACTCGCTTTTAAAGCTCAATCCAAATAACAGCAGAAATTACTTTTTCTTGTAAGTCTGAAGGATTTACTTACTTAGAAGTCTTGTAATGTATTTAGATTTGAGCTGGTAGGTCTCAATTGATGGTGGATTTAGTTGTTCCCATGAGTGATCATACCATCATACATATATCAGGTGATAATGTCCCTGTTTTAGCTCAATTTAGTGGGTCTAATAAGATGTTACATGAAATTTATTTCCATGAAATCTCACCTAGTGCCGCTTTATAAACAAGCCACTCATTGGCTCCCAGCAGAGATGAGGACTACGATCTCAGTACTGCTCCAGTCAGACCTAGCAACACACATTCCAGTACATCACGAGCCATGTAGTCTTTCAAGCCTGATGGAGATGAGGTGAGGTGTGATGGGAGATGAAGTCATCAGGCAAGGGGAGGCAATGGGAAAGCAATGGTTAGAGTCATAAATCTAAACTCACTGTCTGTAGTGGAGAATGTGGGCTGTCACTAGATGGAAGTGAGGGGGTGGTGAGGGAGCAGAACGGGGCAGGGGGTGGATGGAAGGGGATAAGGGATGTGAAGGAGNGGGGGTGGTGAGGGAGCAGAACGGGGCAGGGGGTGGATGGAAGGGGATAAGGGATGTGAAGGAGATCAGGGTGCGGTCAGTGTGATGTAATCCGCTGGACATCTGTGCCTTGATGACAGACAAGGCATGCCGTGTTACGGCTCCAGAAGTTCTGACATACACACATACACACACATACACACATACACACACACACACACACACACACACACACTCACCTCCCTCCCCGAGGGAGTTGTAGTGCTGTCCCTGTCTGGGAGCCAGAGACTTGGTACTAATGAGACTAAATGAGACTGGAACTTCTCAATGTAGAGGTCACAGCCTGTCAAACAGTCAGTCAGGTAGGTGGTTACAATATTATCAGAAAAGGTGCAAATCAGTCTAAAACCAAGCTAACTGCTCAGTCAGTCTGTCTAACAATCAGTAATCGGTCAAGTTGCCAGGGAAACAGTCAGCCAGTGAGTCACACAAACAATGAAAATCCTCGTTCAGCATTCGTTTAGCATTAACGAGAGCTCATTAACCAGCAAGCAAATCAGCCAGTAAGCTAAGTAACCAGCCAGTCAATGAGCAAAATTGCCAGGCAGCTAGTCAACTGAACAACCAGACAGCCAACCACTTTGTCACTCAACCAACTAGCCAGTCAACCAAGTTGTCAGTCACCCAGAGCTGAAGTTAGCCATGCATGGGCTGATTAAAGCCATGAGGCATGGGGGGTACCCAGCTTATGTAAGGTAAGAACTAGGCCAAGCAGAACTGACACAGGCCAGGCCTTAGATTGTCTCAGCATGGGGCAGAAATGTGCTGACCAAGGCTGTGGGTTGCTTGAAAGTCCAGGGGGGTTTGGGGGCTTGAATGGAGTTTATTTGACTGTGGGTAATATAGGCTTCCTTCAAAAACAAACAGGACTAATTTTGTTTGCTGTGTGTTTTAGCAGCTGTGACCTCCTATATGGCTATGCTTGACCCCATCATCAAAGCCTGTGGGGGGACTCAAGGTCCTCAAATGTCCACTGTTGAATGAACCCTAGAAATATGTATGCATTGCATGGTGTATTTTGAGTCTGTGTTTAAATATATGTAATTTATAGTATTAATGTGTACTATGTGTGTAGTGGGGCGATCCAAATTTGGGCAACATTCTTAATACAGGTGCAGAATGGAAAGATAAGCTGGACTGTACGTACTCAAATGCACATGTACACACATACACATGCACGCACACACACACACACACACACACACATGCTAGTTCTTATATATCTCAAATGGCAGAAACAGCACAGTCACCCTGGCTCTCTTTAAAGCCAAACCAAGAGTTGGACAAGACTATTCCCATGACTTAAATACTGGAATGGTGATCACACTGTTACCATAGAGATGCTTAAGATGACAAAATATTTTCGGAGAAATGTTCATGACAAAAGTAATGCAGCAGATGTTTAATGACTGAAGTGATCAGTTGTGTAGTAAAACCCCTGATGGAGGTTTTCACATATGTATTAGAAAATGCTGTTAGAAAGCTCCTTTATGCCACAGTTCGTGTTATAGACATAGGAGCATAAACAAACAGAGATACTCACAATAAAAGTATTATATGCCATTATCTAAAAATCAACAAAAGAACAACAAAGAGAGACTATCACAAACCAAAAAGAAGTGGTGCACAGACATATCCATCTTCCTGTAGTGTCCACTGTGAGAGGTGAGTGGTCAGGGTTGACCTGTAAGGGTCGAAGCACTGGGGAGTCTCCTCTCCTCTAAATCCACAGGACCCCTCCCAGAGGCAGGGCAGGCATATACACAACACATAGGCTGCTCCTTGCTATGCCTGACAAATAATCATGGAACAATACTGGAGGCAGCTTTTCCAAGAGGTCACCATGGTGCATGACAAGTCTTAACTTTCAGGCTCTTGCCAATGTGTCCACTCTGCCTATCGATGACTATCATTGGCTCTTCATTGGCTCTATCATTGGCTATCAACTATCATTGGCTCTTGCCAATGTGTCCACTCTGCCTTTTATGGTACAACTTCACTATTTCATGCAAGTAAAGTCATAATAATTGCTAAAATTTTTATTTTATTCTGATATGTTTTAATATTTTATGCGACATACCTTCAATAACCACACTATTAGCACTTAAAAAGAGAATTCATTCTGTTGCATTTTCAGTGTTGCATCGGTCATTGAATTTACACTGTCGAGTCACAACAATTAATACCTGTAGTGTTTACAGCAAGTGGAATTACGAAAAATAAAATATTTTAAGGCAATTTAAAACTGCAGATGGAGATGTATTTCTGATTTTCCCTGCCTACCACACTTTTCATCTTCTCTTCTCTACTACTTGGTTCTAATCCTGCTAATTAAACTTTGAGAGGCTGCAGGGCTCCTCCCCCCCCCCTTNCCCCCCCCCTTCTCCACAACTTTCTCACAGTGAGCATAAAGGACTGAAGAAGGGGGGGAGGGGGGATGCAGAGAGGGAGAGGGAGGGAGAGAGAGAGGGGGAGAATGAGGGAGAGGGCGAAGGGAGAGGGAGAGAGAGAGAGAGAGAGAGAGAGAGAGACTGAACAGAAGGTGGATTCATGGCAGCTCTGCTCTGCTTCTTATCAGTATCCTGACTCTGTGAAAGAATCTCTTCAGTGGAGCTTCATACCCCATGACACCCAATACACCTCCAAAGCTATCTCTGTATCCCACCACACATACACACACACACACACACACACACACACACACACACACACACACACACACACACACACACCACACTCCAAACATATACATACATACAAATCTACACTGAGATGGGAATAAACCTCAATGTATGCAACGGTGGAGACATACTGTACATGCACGACACTACATGCCCATACACACATAACCGTACCGACCATAACTCCAGGCCTGCTTCCTCTTTTCTGTTTCCTGTTTTAATGAGCGTACAGGCCACTGCCTGTCATCATGTAACACACTGTGCCTCTATTAAAACACACAGGGATCTGTTTCGGGGTGCATCAGTATTTCATATGACATCACACTTTTAAATCTCCATCTAAACCTCTTATCCAAAACTAAGTCTGTGTCAGTCTGATAACAACAGCATCAGACAAATAATGCATCTAATTTGCTCATATAACAATAGGGTGATAATGACACAAAACAGGAAATCACTGAAGGTAACCACCATGCCATAACATTGACTTATCAAGGTAAAAACGTTGCTCAACATTGAATAAAACCATCATGGGCTCTGATTTCCTGATGCCGTTGCAAAGTCCTCACTGATGCTTATTTATCCACGGTAGCCTCTACTTAGTGGCCTGTCTGTAATGACTTGGAGCTGTTATGCAGCTATGTGCTAGTTACATCCAAATAAAAGAGGGGGGATATTGGGTATCTTGGCTTATTTGTGGTGTGGGCAGCCCCCCTTCCCTAGTGGAGGTTGTTTTGGAGATGAGTGTGGGGTGGGGGTTATATTATAGGATATTAAATCGTAATGATGGGCCTGAAAGCGCCTGGGCCATGGGAAAGCGGTTGCTATGTCTTGCTGTGGCCCGGCATCGGTCCCAAGACTTCAGGAGCCAGAACCGGGTCACCCTGCCGCAGAGGATCATTATATGGTGGGGAGGTGAAGGTGGAGGGGGTTGGAGGGGATTGAGATGCCAGATCCCAGTAACCACTTCACCCTCCCTACCCCCAATACTCCCACCCACTCGTTCCTCTTCCTTCTCCAAACTAAAAGTCCACTGACCACCACTCCTTGCCCTAGAACATGACTGTAGCCACAGTCGCCAAGCTCCAGCAACAACCCTGACCTTGTCTCCATGTCGACCAAGCATCCAAACAAAGCTGAACAACCTTGAGGTATACAATAAACCACTGCTGTGACTACAGGGTAGGGGGATGTATGGTAGCACTTATACTAGGAACATCTAGTGTGAATGACTGGGAAATGATGATGGACAGTATAGTTGAAGTGTGGATAACCACCAAACACAAACAAAGGAAAAAGAAGAAAGGAGAAGAGAAATGATAGCAATGGAGAGTGGGAATAAGGGGGGGAGGGGGAGAGAGAGAGAGAGAGAGAGAGAGAGAGAGAGAGAGAGAGAGAGAAGAGGGAGAGCTCCTATTTCACTACATTTCTTTAATTCAACCAAGCAGTTCAGCATATTACTGACAAAGCCCATAATGACAGCTCCCCACTGTGCATCAGTGTGTGTTTTTCCTGCATGCCTGTATGTGTGTTTGAGAGTGTGATCATCTTAGTATAACAAAATACTTCTCTGCATCCTGGCAAAGTATGTCAGAGATACACAACCCCAACAAAGTGCATTATGTAAGCAAGTGCGAGTGTGTTGACATGGGCGAAGAAAGATACATCACATTGCATTAGGCAGCATGAAGCGTTCTTCTTAATGAGCTCATGTGTATATGAGATTTACAAACACAAATCATGGTCTCCTCTACAAATGTATACGCCTCGGGTTAGTTTACGAAAATACAGCATCATATATTAGTCATGGTTAAGAGCGTGTATCATTTCTGTCTGTATTTGCATGCAATAGCCTGCATAAAGACTTACACCTAATCTGGGTAAGCCTAAAGTTTGTATGAAGGAGGACTGTATGGGATAAATAAATATATCTTTTAAAGAAAGAACTATGATAATCCTGTAATCCACAGAACTGTATACACCGATATATTGGCAGATATATGTCATTGTTAACTTTAAACACCAAAGCCTCACATAAAGTATATCAACTTCTTATAGCTTATGTCAGATAAACTATAAGAGTAACAAAATAGAAATATTATAGAATCTTGTCAGGAATACTTTAGAAAGATACAGACCCTTGAAGCTTCTGGCAGAGATAGTGACATCACCAGAGTTAAAAAAAAACTACCATAAAGTGCCAATTTGAGTTTATAACCTACAACCACAGACACAGTAAATGTCCATACGAATATTACAATGACTTTTCCACATATGGAATATGACATTCCAGCACTCCTCTCTTCCTCCTCTGTCTTTCTTACTTATATCACTTCAGTTTCGTCTTTACTCTCTTATCGGCCCTTTCTTCTCCATCGTTGTAATCACAGACAGTTGGCTCTAACATGACAGCTCAGCTATATTTCTGACCTGAACCCAACAGTCCAACATGATCCCATATAATTAAACAGGTTTAAGGCCAACTGATCCCTTCAGAGAGTCTTGTCTTCCATACATTCCAATTAAAAGCGATTACACACAGTGGTCTTTTAGTGCAAAGAGGCCTCTGTCAACTCCTCATCATCCCCTTCACCCACCTACCATCGCTACCCATTCCCAGGGTTTCAACTGTCACTCATCACCTCAACGCATCAATCTCA
Organism: Lucifuga dentata; assembly: GCA_014773175.1. Lineage (NCBI taxonomy): Eukaryota > Metazoa > Chordata > Actinopteri > Ophidiiformes > Bythitidae > Lucifuga > Lucifuga dentata. Next base: position 30,844 of record VXCM01004933.1, read on the forward strand.
ATACAGTTTTTTTTTTCTAGAGTTTGTGTTTCCCCCCCCTTGAGGAATAATTGTGTGCCTTGTATACTCTTGTTGTATTTTTCATTCTAACCTGCTGTTTCTGTGCGATTGCTTTTTCACATAAATAAGAAATTTATAATCTTGTATATTCAGTGTTAAATGCAAGCTGAGACAATAGCCTGAGCCAGGCAAATCCTTAAATCTTGTCAACTTTCACTCAAGGCACATCGCTCACCTCCCCACACCGCACAAACCACCCAGTACTCTCCCCTTTTTTATTCTTTTTGGGAAATGCCTGCAGGGTGTTGAATAGAAGCCCCACATTTCCACATGAAGTGAGCAGCCAGCAGTGATCTTCTCTCCCCTGGCAAACTTTACTTTTCTTCTAACTGTGAGAAAGCTTGGTGGGACTGTGGTTATGAATATTCATGCAGAAGAGTTCCCTGTCAATCAGTCTGAGGGGGAATTTATGTCCAGAAGAAGTGCTTCATTTTGCTGGGGAAGGAACATATGCTAATTCTAGTTTGGTCCATTCCATTACTAACTTCTGCTGCATTTTATTTTTCTGCTGTTTTTTTATGAGCTGTTTTCATGACTTGTGGTCCTTTTCTCTTTGTACCAGCATGCAAAACTACTCTCATTTCTCATTAATATTCACATCTTTGTGAGCATGTCAGTTCATCTGTATAGAGCAAGAATCATGTTATTGTAACTACATCCATGATTCCAGGAGTCATGTGTGACAGACTGATGTGTGACTGACATGAGCTTATTCACTAAACTAACAAAGAAACTTAATGGTAGTGCTCTTATGACTTAATGACCATATCAACAGTGTTTCAAAGGCATTCATGATGACCAACAATGCACTCATAACTGTGCCTTAAAAGAACACGGAGCAATACTTATTTACATTATTATGACCTTATTTTACCAGATTTCTGTCACTGTCTTGTTAATTAGTGAAGTGACAGTTTATGGCAGTTATTTATACACAAATGTACATATATGTGTTGTGGTGGTATGTGCAGATTAACATAATATATACTTTTAAAAATGAGGTGGTATGAGTTTATTATAATTCCAAATGTCTTTATAATGACAATGAACCTAGGGAAGCATGAAATCCATATCAAATCTCAGCCCTGTCTGGGCAAACAAAGGGGGGGNCAATAAGGACCACATCACAAAACACGGCACCAAGAATGAGAATGAGAGAGTCAGAAAAAAGCTCTGCTGGGCACCACTCACAGAGGCATAAATCTAGGCACTCACAATTGGATTCAAATGCAAATCCAGCACCAATCACCAGTCACCAACTGGAAAAGCCATCCCTAATTTAGCCTAGTCCCAATGTGTGTATGCTACCCCCAACTGACAGGAACACACCTCTTTCTCCACACTGTTCACAGCCACATGCAGCCCAACATGCATGTGGATGTGCATGTATACGTGCATGCAGACATGATTATATACAGTATGCATGTACCTCTAGCAGCATAACTTTACATTAACTAATGGAGATGTCATTATTGGCCTGCAAATAAAAGTAAAGTTTCCTCTGATTCCTGTAGTGAAGTTTCCACCTTACATTTGTAGATGTGAGGTTTTTTTTATATGTTCACATCAACATGTGGGTGGAGGCTGTAGCCCCTTACATGTACTTCCCTATGTGCACATCACTACCCATTCCTATTCTCTCTCTATCTCTCTCTCTCTCTCTCGCTCTCTCTCTCTCTGTCTCTCTTTACTCCCACCTCCCTAGCCCCTCTAGCTAGGGAGCCAAAATGAACCTAAACTGATTGGGAGTGAAAAGCAGTTGCCAGGGCAGGTTCATTGGGGCAGAAGCAGTTGCTGGGGCAGCAGCAGTGGTTGGTTGCTGAGGGAGGGGTGGGGAGGCAGCCTGTTGGTTGCTTGGGAGTGCCGTAGCAATTGGGTGAGTGTTAAAGCCATTAGGAGGCCTTACCATATGAAAAGCTGGGTGGGTGTGGCAGGGTTGAAGATGAGTCCTGGGAGGATAGCCCCACTGTCAAACAGCAGGACTCTTACAAAAGATCCTTTCACTGGGTCATTACTGACCCCTCCACCCCTCCACNCAACCTTCACCCGTTCCCTCCCCAACCAGGCCCATTCAGAGCCAGCTAGCATAGCTAGCCACAAAATAGGGGAATTCCCCCTTAAGTATAGGAATGGCAGGGCAAAAGGGAGAGAAAGAGAGAGAGAGAGAGAGAGAGAGAGAGAGAGAGAGAGAGAGAGAGAGAAGGAGGAGAGGACCAAGAGAAAAAAGTAAAGAAAAAAAACATAACCACAACCTACCATATCCTGTACAGAACTGTGTGTTTTCCTCTGAGTTGGCATCCAAGCTCCAGCAAAAGAGGCCCCCAGAGAACCCAGTCTAACCCCCAGGGAGAGACTCATTACTGGGAGCAACAGCTCCCTGTTGCTTCTCATCCTGTCTGAGAGTAGAACTCTTTATTTTCCTTTTACTTACAACTACTGGCGGTGTTTACTATGCAGTAATGAAAAAAGCACACATGAACCTAAAAATAGGCTGAGCTAATCCAGCTCAATAGCCAGGGAAGGAAATAAGGAAACATATAACTGTACGTGTGTGTGTGTGTGTGTGTGTAGTCACATGGCCGCAGGTATGGGCAGCAGCGGGGAGAAGCAGCGATAAAAGCCAGCCTCTGTTTCCTGCCCTTAACAGGCTAATGGTGGGGATTTACTGGCCTTTTATTATGATTGCTCCAATTAGCTGTAAAGCAGAGCAGGAACAGCTCTAACTGCCCGTCTGTCTACGTTTCAGTAACTTTCTGTCCCCTAGAGGACAACCATTCTCCAGTGTTTAAAAGACACAGTGTGGAAAAAATGATAATCCACAAATAATCCCCAAATTAAACTGATAACCACAATGTCCACCGTAAAAAACGACCTGTTGTATCCGTGTAAATCACAAAGTGGAGCTGCAGCAGAAAACAGCATCCACCTTCTCTGACTGAGCGCTGTAGATGCAAACTGATTTTTGGTTACTGGAAGAGGGAAGTAAGACTTGATATGTGTGGACCACTCTCTTGTTTTTTTTTTTTTTTTNTTTTTTTTTTTTTTTTGCTGTACTGTATGAACATCATGGTTCTTCCTCCATTAGTTCTGAACAATACCACTTTCTTAAGCACTGATGGAAATTAGTTGCATATGAACATATTTTAGAAAAGACAATAACCAGGGAAAGCTGAACAGACCAATAATGGCTGAACCTCTTCACCACTTCCACAAAACCACAAGCTGAAGCTCGATACATGCTTTAGTGATTATACACATAGATGTCTTTGTGTAGGGAAATATAGAAAGGGTTTCAGGGTAATCATAACTCAGATTTTGCAAAGTAGTTGACATGCGCGTTCATCTTCCAAATTACAACTCTCTGGTGCATCAAATACATCCTGATTGGTTGAGCAGGGAAAGATGTCTAGTAGCACTGTGAATGAACAAAAATCCTACATAGAATTAAAACAAAAGAACCTAATGGCAAAAGTTTCCAGATGCATTATGTTATTTATTTTGAAGCAAAAATCAGGCTATTGTTTATATGGTTTCTTCTTTGTTTTCTGTTTGATTAATGGTGACGCTTCCAGTGCACACAACGTTGTATGCAGGGATGCTTTTAATAATTTCTTAAATTATTTCATAAATTATCAATATTTAATCAGTTGTTTCTATCCACCTTTTGCTCACAAAGTTGCATAACGCAGCTTTCATTAAATAGTTCAATCATATACAATATATAGCACCATATATTACTTCTGCGTAGGGTTAAGGCTAGTTATTGTAATTACTTTTCATAATGTCTGAGTTTCTATTCTCTTTTTACTGATTGTTTCTTATTTTGTTGTTTCTCTCTGTCTCTCTCTCTGTCTCTCTCTCTCTCTCTCTCTCTCTCTCTCTCTCTCTCTCTCTGTCAGCTGTTTTTTCTCTGTGCTGATCTCAGTCCAAGCATAATGTTGGTCCAAACATCTACATCAATGTTAATGGCACAGTTCTATGTTGGTGTCATTATAAAACAACTTACGACATCTTGCAACACGGAGACAAATTACATCAATTATCTGGCCACGCCAGCACTGAACAATTAAAATATGCATAATAGAGTCTTGATTTCTTGTTTACTTAAGGGATTCTTTTGTTCTTAGCTGTCAGAGTGATTTTAAGCCAATGCAAGAGGAGGGAAGATCACTTTACATGCAAAAACAAAAGAAAACATTTAAGGTGCCTAAATAAATATGCATTGAAAACATCAACATTTGTAAAGTTTGATTCCAGCTGTTCATTAATGTCATGATTATGAGTCAGCAAAGTGGCTACGTGAGTGAGCCAGTGTAGTGACTGTGCGTGGGTGTGTGTGTGGGTGTAATATTTGTGGGTGTAAGCTGTGTGTTTCAGAGTATGACTAAGAGGCAGTTTATGTGCTTATGTGAGAGAGGGGAAGAGGGGATTATAAAAGAGGTTTCATGTGATTGGGTAATGTTGATGACATAGTAAGAGACTATGCAGACACTGACCACCATCAGAATATGACTATTCCTTCAGCCAAGTAACAGCAATGTAGCTGGATATTCCTGAGAATCACATCTTTTTAGCATTGAAATGTGCAGGAATTTTTCAGTGGCTTATTACAACATTCATCTACAGTATGATGTTGCAGAAGTGTAGGTAATGTGAATTTCTAGGGCCCATTTCACTAGAAAGCACAAGTGGATGTTACTGCCTGCATGTCTTGGAAGCCTGTTGAACCCCTCATGATGCACTTTGGTCAGCGGCATCTGAAGAATATCCCTGAGTCTTTTTCTCCTGGAGGCTGAACAGGAGCAGATATGACTTCCCGCCTCTCTGCAGTTGATTTTCAATTAGTTGGCCAGGATAACATTAGTTATACATGGATAGATAGATTTCATTGTCAGCTGAATTTGCACAATTCAGTTCTTAATTGGTTTACAAGAGGAAGTACACCCCTTGACCTTTGGTGCTTATGCAGATTACTTAAGGTTGCATAGTATTCTTCATCTGACCTGGCTTGTCCGACTTGGTTGAAGACCTCATCAGGATGCAACATTGTTTGTACCTGTTCAGAATATGAATGCTGGAAATTGGGTTGAAAAGCCAGCATCGTAGAAAAGGAGGGGATTGATGTGTGTTTTTGATACAGGCAACAATGTACTGCCATGCAATGGTAGCAGACTGATGAAGCTCCAAAGGAAATAAATGGGCCCACAACTTCAGTGACCTGTAGAAACACACGTACATGCACACAACCATAGAGGATAATGTGGAAATGTATGCCAACCAAGAGCCATTTAATCTTTGGATGGGGTAAATACCACTTGTTTCCAAAGTACATCAGCCTTTTCTGGAAACAAGTGTCATTTTCTTAATAGTGGAGGAGTGATTTGTATTACTCGTCCTTATTTTAAATGTGGAGATGCTCATTTCATGGAAATTGCTAAACATGTTAACCTACATTGGACACACACACATGAACACACATATGACACACAGCCCTCTCCCTTAAGATGCCCACAAGACTTTGTCCGGCCAAGTACAAGCACAAATACAGTCAGAACACGCACGCATGCACACATGCACATGCACGCACACGCACAGACACAAATCACTGCAGCAGCCAGAATGATTAGTCACGGGTTTCTGATGCCTCACTGTTTTTATCAATTAACACTGAGAACGTGGGAAAGGGAGGCAGAAAAAATCCAAGGGGATTAAAAGATAGACTGACAGCAGCACATGCTGCCTGACTTCTTCCACTCAGTCTCTTTCCTGTCTCTCCCTCTTTTTCTTCATCCTTCTCTTTCTCTAACATCCATCTGTCTACAATCCTTCCTCACATTCCCTTCTTGCTCTTCTTTTGCTCCTTTGAATCTAGAAGAAATTAAATTGTATTCACAGATACTTTTACAAGTTTATTACATAAAGTAGTCAGGAAAAGGTGTGTACAGTATAGTTGTTTGTAATGGACAACTTGATCCTCGTAAACATAAGCATTGCAACACAAAGGACACATGGACAATTTTGCTTCACCCAGCTGGATTAAGCAGAACTAGATCTGGCAACACAGAGAATAACCTTGGGTCTCATACTTCCAAATAAAATCAGTTCTTCTATGTGAAATTCATTATACCAGATGAGTAGAGTTTATCACATCATGTCAATTCCAATAGTGTACTCTGTGAGCATGAATGTGTTTTGACATACTTGTCTGTTGTCCTGCAAATATAATTAGGTTAAAACTAACAGAAAACCATATATGCAGAATTCGAACCCCTTCAGGGAATGTCAAACATTCAGTGGTCTTAGAAACCAACATTTAGAAATGAAATATGAGAACTTTTTTCTGGATTAGATTTTTTTTTTTTTTTTTTTTTTTTTGTCTTCTCTAAAAACAATTACAATTGTACCTTGGCCCAGGCCTGGCTGGAGTCTCTTAGGTTTTACAAAAGCAGAAACTAATCAACAACTAATCAACATATCAGATAAATAGCAGCCTATCAAGACAGCCCCCACTTTTGGAAACATTTTCCTGTATTATAGAGCAAATAATATCTTAAATTTTGTCTTAAACATTCCACTTTGGACTGTGCATGGCTGAGCCCAACAGTGGTTATCGGACCACGGCTGTGGGAGTGGAATGTGCAGTGCAGTATAGTGAGCTTTACTGTCGTCATGGTCGGCCATTGTGGATCTGCAAGGCCCCACATGGAGCCAGCTGTTTCTTCAAGCCCAACTAAGCTCCGGGTATTGGAGCTAATTTGACCCATGGAGGGCCAGTATGGACCAGGATGGGGTGCCAAGCTTAGATCACTGGAGCGAACGATGGGCTAATAGCATGAGTGGAGGCTATGATAAAGTATTCTTCTATAAGCTTCTTTCTTTCTGCAGCAGTCTACCTTGCCTTTTATCATCCGTTCTCCTGTCCTCCTCATTAGGAGTAACACCAGTAGTGCAACATCCAGCAGACGTGTTGATCCAGAGGATAGCAGTAGCTCAGAGGCCTGTTGTCCTGGTTGCTAGTGTCAGGGAGATGGAGGGTCATGCATACTGATGCTGTTTGAACTTCTACAAAAGTGATTATTTATGCACAGCCAGACTCGCTTGGCAGAGCTGGGATTAACTTCATGAAAATGCAAAAGGGCATGCAGGCAGGCACACACAGATGCAGTGCAATGCACAAAGCATGCACACACACACACACACACACACACACACACACACACACACACACACAGTGGTGTGCTTTCATGGACCACTGCCTGGCTTCTCCCCCACAGTCTCAGCCACAGTGGTTTGAGGACAGGGCACTGCTAAACTCCCACTGAGCCTTCACACTAATGTCTCCATGGCAATGCTAAAGAGATTAGCACACTTGGTTTTGTGCCTGTGTGTGTGTGTGTGTGTGTGTGTGTGTGTG